>SJYV01011700.1:145890-171500 GCA_006410875.1 Neotragus pygmaeus
AGTATTGGAATTTCAGCTTCAGCATCAATCCTTCCAATGAATATTCAGGATTGGATAATGAAAGGTATCAATGGTCATAAAGAAGTTTCTATGGCAGCATACTTTGAGGAAAAGGCCAGCTGACCTGCAAGGTAAGTTATGAGAGCCATAAAAGAGAGCATGTGTGCCCCAAATCCAGGGAATTAAAAAAATTCAAATGCACAAAATATCCAGGTGATTAAAAAAATCCTGTACCCATGTGCCTTTCATGGTAATATTTCCTATATTTGTTTCAGATCTCTTTTTTGAAGTCATACAGATACAGTTAAAACCTCTTTCTGGTCCTTTTTGATTAGGTTCCCCTATACAAAGAGACCATTCTTGTGAAATCAGTGTCCATTCTTCCTTCCTGTGTTTTTGTCCTCTTATTGGGTGTGCACATACCCAGAGAGAGTCTTCACTTTCACATAAATGATATCACGCTGTACACACACCCTCAGAAACTTGCCTTTTTTTTTTCACTCAGCATTGTTCTCAACATTTATTCATGTTGAAATATACAGCTCAGTTTATTTAAACTGCTGTATAGTATATTGTATGAATATATCATGACTTATTTGTCTGTCTCCCTGTTGATGAATTAGGTTGTTTCCAGTATCCGGTTGTTAAAGCCAATCCACAGTGAACATATTTCTGCATGTCTTCTTGGGCATTTATGTAAGATTCTTTCCTAAGTTGTATCTGTTAGTAGTGGAATATGTGAATCATAAGGTATGTAAATTTTGAGTTTTCTAGATATTGCCAAATTGCTCTCTAAAATGTTTCAGCTGACTTTTACTCTTAGCCAGCAGCACATTTCCATTTTGTTACATCCCCCACTTTTAAATTTTTTCTGTCAATTGATGTAGTTTTCTGAAATTTTTAATATCATAAGAGGGCTGAATGGCCTCTCAAGGTCCTTTTAGGTCTGAAAGTGAAAGTAAAAGTCGCTCAGTTGTGTCCACTTCTTTGCGACCCCNTTGTTACATCCCCCACTTTTAAATTTTTTCTGTCAATTGATGTAGTTTTCTGAAATTTTTAATATCATAAGAGGGCTGAATGGCCTCTCAAGGTCCTTTTAGGTCTGAAAGTGAAAGTAAAAGTCGCTCAGTTGTGTCCACTTCTTTGCGACCCCATGGACTATACAGTCTATGGAATTCTCCAGGCCAGAATACTGGAGTAGGTAGCCTTTCCCTTCTCCAGGGGATTTTCCCAACCCAGAGATCAAACCCAGGTCTCCCACACTGCAGGTGGATTCTTTACCAGCTGAGCCACAAGGGAAGCCCAACAATACTGGCGTGGGTAGCCTATCCCTTCTCCAGGGGAGCTTCCTGACCCAGGAATTGAATCGGGGTCTCCTGCATTGCAGGCAGATTCTTTACCAACTGAGCTATCAGAGAAACCCCTCTTTTAGGTCTAAGAATTATTTATTCCCAACACAGAATTGTATCCCACTATGACTCTTCTTGATGAAACTGCTGTTTTATTAGTGATTAACTTATATTGTTGCCTAGTATTGTGCCATCTCAGACTTCTCAGTGCTGATATTCCTGAAATTCCTGGTGTTACAAAAGTAAGAAATTATCATTGCCAAATTTTAAGGCCAGGTACACTCAGGGAATTTACAGTAAGTATGAATAAACCCTGCCACATGGGCCAAGAAATAGGTACACCATCCAGTGCAAGACAAAACATATTTTTCATGGGGTCCCTGGGCTGTTGTGAGATGACTAGGAGGGAGTTAAGGAGCAGCCACATTTCCTTTACTTTCTGGGAGTATAGTGGGCTCTGGCAGCCTGCTCTTCTGGCCCTGAATCTAGTGATCTTACCCATCACTACAGGACAAAAGGGGAATTTCAAGGGTTTTACAGACTTGGAACAGACCCTAAACCTACTAACTTACCACATGAATGCAACGATTTCTGAACTCATTCCTCCCAGGATGGGAGGCTGGTGCTCAATGAAGTGACATCCAAAAAAACGACAAGCCTCTAATGAACCATAATAAATCTGAGAAAAGATGGTGAACTTGAGAAACCAGACCTGAAGTTAAACCAACACATTTATTTTATCAAACAGCGAGCAAAACTATTGTTTTGCAACTAGAAACAATCTGTTTGGACTGACTAACTAGCATCTAGTAATGTATATTTATTGTACTAGAAGGCTGCAATCATATGAAAAATAAAGAAGTAACACAGCACAAAAGAGTTAGGCCAAAATAACCAAACAAACTTCCACCAGAGGTTAAGTTACAGAGTTCCTAACCCCTATGGCTCTTTCCAGGTGGTTCAGTGGGAGCAACCTGCCAGGAGAACTTTCCTTCCTTGCACTTTGTTGGTAAACTAGCAAGCTGAAATAAAAGAATGCAGAGAAGGCGATGGCACCCCACTCCAGTACTCTTGCCTGGAAAATCCCATGGATGGAGGAGCCTGGTGGGCTGCAGTCCATGGGGTCCCGAAGAGTCAGACCCGACTGAGTGACTTCCCTTTCACTTTTCACTTTCATGCATTGGAGATGGATATGGCAACCCACTCCAGTGTTCTTGCCTGGAGAATCCCAGGGACGGGGGAGCCTGGTGGGCTGCCNGAATGGCCTCTCAAGGTCCTTTTAGGTCTGAAAGTGAAAGTAAAAGTCGCTCAGTTGTGTCCACTTCTTTGCGACCCCATGGACTATACAGTCTATGGAATTCTCCAGGCCAGAATACTGGAGTAGGTAGCCTTTCCCTTCTCCAGGGGATTTTCCCAACCCAGAGATCAAACCCAGGTCTCCCACACTGCAGGTGGATTCTTTACCAGCTGAGCCACAAGGGAAGCCCAACAATACTGGCGTGGGTAGCCTATCCCTTCTCCAGGGGAGCTTCCTGACCCAGGAATTGAATCGGGGTCTCCTGCATTGCAGGCAGATTCTTTACCAACTGAGCTATCAGAGAAACCCCTCTTTTAGGTCTAAGAATTATTTATTCCCAACACAGAATTGTATCCCACTATGACTCTTCTTGATGAAACTGCTGTTTTATTAGTGATTAACTTATATTGTTGCCTAGTACTGTGCCATCTCAGACTTCTCAGTGCTGATATTCCTGAAATTCCTGGTGTTACAAAAGTAAGAAATTATCATTGCCAAATTTTAAGGCCAGGTACACTCAGGGAATTTACAGTAAGTATGAATAAACCCTGCCACATGGGCCAAGAAATAGGTACACCATCCAGTGCAAGACAAAACATATTTTTCATGGGGTCCCTGGGCTGTTGTGAGATGACTAGGAGGGAGTTAAGGAGCAGCCACATTTCCTTTACTTTCTGGGAGTATAGTGGGCTCTGGCAGCCTGCTCTTCTGGCCCTGAATCTAGTGATCTTACCCATCACTACAGGACAAAAGGGGAATTTCAAGGGTTTTACAGACTTGGAACAGACCCTAAACCTACTAACTTACCACATGAATGCAACGATTTCTGAACTCATTCCTCCCAGGATGGGAGGCTGGTGCTCAATGAAGTGACATCCAAAAAAACGACAAGCCTCTAATGAACCATAATAAATCTGAGAAAAGATGGTGAACTTGAGAAACCAGACCTGAAGTTAAACCAACACATTTATTTTATCAAACAGCGAGCAAAACTATTGTTTTGCAACTAGAAACAATCTGTTTGGACTGACTAACTAGCATCTAGTAATGTATATTTATTGTACTAGAAGGCTGCAATCATATGAAAAATAAAGAAGTAACACAGCACAAAAGAGTTAGGCCAAAATAACCAAACAAACTTCCACCAGAGGTTAAGTTACAGAGTTCCTAACCCCTATGGCTCTTTCCAGGTGGTTCAGTGGGAGCAACCTGCCAGGAGAACTTTCCTTCCTTGCACTTTGTTGGTAAACTAGCAAGCTGAAATAAAAGAATGCAGAGAAGGCGATGGCACCCCACTCCAGTACTCTTGCCTGGAAAATCCCATGGATGGAGGAGCCTGGTGGGCTGCAGTCCATGGGGTCCCGAAGAGTCAGACCCGACTGAGTGACTTCCCTTTCACTTTTCACTTTCATGCATTGGAGATGGATATGGCAACCCACTCCAGTGTTCTTGCCTGGAGAATCCCAAGGACGGGGGAGCCTGGTGGGCTGCTGTCTATGGGGTCACACAGTCAGACATGACTGAAGCAGCTTAGCAGCAGCAGCAGTGAAAATGAGTAAAATGTTGTGGCTGGAGAAACTCTTAGATGTAGATGAACTATCTTACAGTGATTCATTGAAAAGAGAAACAGAGGGGACATTTTCTCCAAGTAGCCTCACTTTTTAACACCTTTCTGGCTCAGCTCAGTTAAGAACTAGGAACGTTCATCCAGGATCAGGACAGCCTTCAGGACTTAGAAGGCTCCCTGCTTCACAATATGGAGACGAGGCGATCACCAGTCTGAGGAGCTGGAAGGTGGTAACTCATGGAGACTCCTTCCAGGTCTTTTAATCTCTCATAGGGTCATACAGCTTGCTTCCTCTCTCCACCTCAAACTCATAGAACTACTTTACAACTTATGTTTATTAAGTGATAGCCAATATTTAAACAGCATTTTATATGTGCCTGGAAATTGTATACATGAACTCCTTTAACTTTCACAGCCATCACTACATCTCTTTTGCTGATGGGGAAACTGAGGCACACAGATGGGTTGAAAAACTAAAGTTCATACAAGTCGTCGTCAGCAGAGCTGGGATTTGAAACTGGAGCTGAAGTCTGTTCTCAACCACTGCATTATACGGGCCCCTCATTTAAAGCATTGTTTACGGCCTTTCCCCAGCTTTTTTACAAATAAAAAGCAGGCAGATGTGCTTTTGCACTGCAACTGGAGTGATCATTCCCACTGGGTTCCGGTTATCTTTTAACCATTTTAATAACCCAACTCCTCAAACAGAAAAATCAGGTTCAAAAAAGGTTGTCATATCCTGTTTACTTTAACAGATAAAATATAATTTTGGCAATGCTCTTTTGATGTAAACATAAAAACATTGAAAGCGTAAATAAGCTATCAGGCCAACCAAACAGTAATTATTTTGACATTAAACAAGGTATCCATCTGCTTTCCCAAGTAAATAATCTCTGACAACATCTAAAAGACAACAAGACCACGGAGCGTTCAGGGCACTAATGTGTGAGCTACATGGGGATAAAAGAAGCAAATGCTGGTGGATCAAAGGGGGCCCGAGCAATGAGTAATGTAACACTCATCTCAGATTAAACAGCCATCTCCATGATGTGATGCAGTGTTGTCGACCCCACTTTCTTCAGCAGCTGGAAGAAGAGAAGCAGTTTTTCTGGGAGAAGGAGAATCGGGGAGGAGCAGGGCAGAGATGGCCGGAGCAGAGGAGGGGAAACAGAGGAGGCCATCTTTCTGTTCGGGCTCCTACCCTGCACCACCAGTGGGTGGGGGTCCACCCATCTGGCCCCACCCAGGGTGATTGCACTTGCCATCTGTCACCTTAGCCCGTGGGTGCCTGAGCTCTGGAGCAGTAGGGTCTAAATCTGGGGAGTCTTTGAGAATGTGGTGAAAATATTAGAGCATCTACAGAGAAAGAAATATAGCTGAAAATACAAACATTTGCACCTGATTTTGAGGACTCAAGTATTCGTTGTGGGCCACCCACATACTCCGAGCCACTGGGAGTGGCTTCACAGATCCCAGGAAAACAACCCCATTTTTGAAATTGTTCGGCTGGTCAAATAATGCTGAAGGGGCACCTAACTTGTGCTTGGCACGTGATGGATATAAAAGCAATGTCAAATACTACTCTTCCTACTAAGAGCTTATGAATTTATGGCTGATTTTCAAGACAAGCCCACATAATAGAGATTGCATAAACATTATTCTTAGTGATAATCTTAGCGAAACTTTATCTAGCACTGACTCTGGGCAACTACTTTAAAAACAAGTGTCAGTGGTTCTCAGACTTCAGTGGTGTCAGAATGACCTGGGGAACTTATTAAAGCACAGATTCTAGGGCCTGCCTCCCAGAGTTTCTGATTTAGTAGGTCTGGGATGAAGCAGGATTTGCATTTCTAACAAGTTTTCAGGCTGTACTTGTGTGCTGTATCTTATGATACAGATTCTATTATTATTCCCAGTTTACAGATGAGGAAGCCTGAGCCCAGAGAAGTGAAAAAACTTGCTCAAGTTGAGATAGCTGATAAGAGGCAGAGACAGAATTGAAAGGCAGGCAGTTTGGTTCCAAAGAAGGGACATCTTAAGGAACCTCATAATAAGGCTTCCAGACCTTATGTGGAATCTGTTGCAATGACTCAGCTCCACTGTAGCACAAAAGCAGCCATTAGCGATACTTATGAATGGGTATAGCTGTATTCCATAAAACTTCAGTTACGAAAACAGGTGCCTGGCACATGGGCTGTAGCTTGCTGACCACTACTCTTGAGCCATCTGCTTTTTAAGCCTTAAATGTGAAATGTCAATACCAAAGGATTGTTTAAAACAAGAATGCACGTTAAGTGCTTAGCACCAGTGCCTGACATATGTGAATCAAAACCTGTTTGCCTTCATGATAATTACTGAANAACAACAACCTATGATAATATATTACTTAATATTATATATTAATATAATATTATATTATATATTAATATAATGTTATAGAGTATTTGTGCATGCATGTTTAGTCACTCAGTCATATCTGACTCTTTGTTACCCCATGGACTGCAGCCCGTCAGGCTCCTCTGTCCATGGGGATTCTCCAGGAAAGAGTATTGGAGTGAGTTGTTATGCCCTCCTCTAGGGGTCTTCTTGACTCAAGGATGGAACCTGTATCTTTTATCTCTCCTGCATTGGCAGGTGGGTTCTTTACTACTAGCACCACCTGGGAAGCCCATTATAATATATACATGTAAGTTAACACAATTACACTTACTTCACCAAGAACAGGAAAAACATAATTGAAAAATTGCTTTGCATTTTCATATCTTCCAAATGGGAAAGTAGAGGATGATCTTATTTTAAATATTGACATATATCCAAACACAGTATAATCTACCCTGCTTTAAAATCCTTTAGTGTCTCCTCACTACTATAGGACAAAGTTTAAGCCTCTTAGGGAAATATGCAAGGCTTCTAGAATCAGGCTTTTCCCTAACNGATGATCTTATTTTAAATATTGACATATATCCAAACACAGTATAATCTACCCTGCTTTAAAATCCTTTAGTGTCTCCTCACTACTATAGGACAAAGTTTAAGCCTCTTAGGGAAATATGCAAGGCTTCTAGAATCAGGCTTTTCCCTAACCCTCCAGTTTTTTTTTTGTTTTACTGTCCCTTAAAGTTCAGCATTACAGAACTGTGTGCTGTTCTCTTCAAGAGTTAAATAAATTCTCCCCTGTTCTTTGCCCTGTCTTATCTTCTGGTCCAAGACACTTCAAAGCTTCAATTCCTGTCATGCCTCCTGTTTGAAAAATTCCCTGAACGAAACCTCTTTCCACTTCTTTTTTTTCTTGCAAAACATCTTTTCCCTATCTTTTCCATAGCACTGTATTATAATTTTTTTTTCTAAAATACTAGCGTTGTGAACAAGAGTACATAGTAGCTTCTAAGTTAGATAGAAATTATCCAAGTTTTGTCATTCAAAACCTGCATGGCCTAGGATAATTTACTTAACTTCTCTGATTCATTTGTAAGCTGTGCAAAATGATATTTAATATTATGCAATAATAATAATAGTAATATGGTGTTATGAGGCTTAAACAAGCTATAAAAAGAATGGATACAGATCATAACCCAATTACTATTATCAATAAATAAAGATACTATTGTCATATTATTCTTTCTATTATTAATATTATTTTCTCTTTCCTTCTCATAGCATTTAAGATTTTTGGCATTAAATGGAATTGTTTTATTATTTGCTTCACCTAAGGCTGATGTTTTGACTACATGCTTAATGTTTGGATAATTAAATAAATAAATGAGGGGGACTGCTAGAAATTAGGAAAAGACAAATTATAGTTTGTCCCACACAGAGTAGAAGAGAATGACTGATTTTCTTTTTTCTAGAAATCATATGTCTACAGCATCACTCTGTGTTGTTGCTTAGCAAAATCTTCTATGACCTAAACATGAGAAGTACATGAAGAACCATAAATTTCATCCTCTGAATGCAATCATCTCCTTAAGATAATGTGCTGTTACCTGCACTGTTTACCTTGGAAGTTATTAGACAGAGCTCCTCTTCTCTCTCAGTCCTGACACTTAGTTACAGGCCCTGAGAAGTCTGAGATAAAAAAATAAATGTTGCAGTATGAGGTAAGGAAGGATACTTTTGAAAAACAAGGCATTGCCCAATAGTACGGGAACAAATGAGTGAAGGAGGAGCTGAGAAGAACTGATGACAATAAGAAAGATGGGAGAGTCTCCAAACCCAAATGGCTGTTTCCTAGCATTTTATTTAGAGGTTTCAACTGTGGTATTCATGATGTTGACAATGACTTATCTGAATGGGTTAAAAGTACTCTGAGACCGTAATTCCTCCCTGTTAGGTGGCCGAATTACTGAGCAGTCTAGTTTAATTCTGGTAAACATTTTCCCAGTGAGGATTGCTAATATTCCCACTGGACAGGCTGGGGAAGCCACTGAAGGCCAGATAGATATTACACTGTAAATAAATTGACATTGCCGTTTATCACTAGTCCCTTGAGACTTTAGTCAGCATCGAATCCACAGAGCCTATAAGTCCTGGTAGAGTTCAGAAAAAATTGAATTTTAGAATCTGTAAGAGTAAGTAATGCCTGAAATAGAAACACATACAGCAAAACCAGCAATCTTCTTCCTGCTAACTTCCCCTCCTCTTCCAGCTTCAGGAAGTCACTCAAATCATCATCATTATCCTCATCATCCTGCTTTAATTAAACACCACTACCTCTAATGTGTGTACTGTACAAATGACTTAGTGCCAAAGTCCTGTAACAAGATGTCTGATTGGTATAGTGGACAGGTACAGATATGTCTGAGGTTAGCTGCTCAAGGAAATAGATTACAACAGAAATTCTCTTAAGAGAATTAAGATGCAGTGTAGAAGAAATGGCCACAGTCTTCACCATTCTGGTAGTACCCATGAAATCAAACGTAGTGCACTCTGCCAGATTTCCATAATGAAAAACTATGGGTTATAGGTCAGTTTGTTTCAACTTCTCCCAGGGAGTAAGACAGTGAAGGCTGTTGTGCTTTGCTTGGAGCCAATCACTTTTAGAGTCCAGGCTATGAGTCTTCCACAAGTCCTTAGTCTCAAAACTCCTTTCTTCTTTCAGATGTTTCAGTGACTCTTTGGACACTAAAGGGGGTGGAGTATGTGCTTGGCTTTTCCCCTATTTGCTTCTCTACATTGCCTTTAGTACCTTTCACTATTACCCCAAGGCAGATGCACCATCCCAAGTACTTTGGTAAAGATGAAACAGCACAATTTCTCAAAATATTTCTGAAATACATTCTTCTTTATTTTTCATTAAAAATCTTATTTTCCATGCTTTTCAAAAAAGAGCAACTTCACAGTGACATCTTTAGCGGCAGATTTTGGATAAAGTCACTATCAAACTACATTCAAAATCAGAAATACTAACAGAATTTTTGTGACAGTGGCTACTGCATGTATCCCTGGAGCATGTTGCTTGCTTTCAGGGATCATACCTGAAACAATATTAACTGATGGGTCCCAAAACAGCTCACCTCTTATGAACAGTATAAACAGCCAGTGGGCTCCTCTTCACAAGTATGAAACTGGTCCTCTCATTGACATGGCCCTACTGTCCTGTCAACTCTCCCAGAGCGAAGTCTTGGAGAAATAAACTTGCCTGCAATGCAGCTTCATGTCAAATTAGCATGTGGCATAGCATATGGAATGACAATTGGGTGACTGGTTTCTCAGACCTGAGAGGATGCAAGAAAAAAATCTGCAGAAGAGACACATCTCTCATTGAAGAGGCAGCTGCCCAACACGCATTGTCTCCCCGTAGACTGATACTGGCAAGGACAACTGTCTTGACTGAAAAGAACGCTGCCAAGAAACTGACCTTAGGGGGAATGGCAGAGCGCAGAGTGCAGTATTTACATTTCTTTGAAGTTTCTTTCAAGTTTTGAAAATTCCTAAAAATACACTCAACTGTGACTAGAAATATATTTTCTATTCTCTTAGAATGGATATGAGGTTAGGAGACATGCTGAAAACGACACACTCACTCTTCCCCATCTCTGTATTCTCCAATTTTTTATGCAGCTTGACTAAAATAAAGCAGTCCAACAGATTAGCAATACTAAATATATGCATTTAGGTTTCCCTCTTATCTCATTCTCAGTTTAGTAGCTTAGAGTCTCAACTGAAAACTATGCTAAATCCACATTATATTTTGGTATCCCACATGTTCTGAAGAGAGAGCAAAAATCTCCTCTGATTCTTTCTTTAATTTGCAACTATTGCTAAGTATTTCAGCATTATACCCCTTTACCACACAACTGTCAGTAAAGAACACTTTGAAGATAGCTTATAATCCTTTATGTGAGTGACAGCTTGTTTCATAGCTTTTTATTTGAGTCAACTTGAAAATCCCACCAATCAGAAATCTCATTCTAGCTCAAAGAAATAAATTTTAATGTATTAAATACTATCCACTGTAGAGAACACCTTGTCAGAAGAAAAATATATTAAAAACATCAAAATACATAGATGTTCATGTAGTGAGATTATCAGTGAACATTTCAGAAGTTTTTGTGTTTTTCAGTAGTAGGAGGCTATGATGTTTCTCATAAGCCTCCCAGAAAAAATAATTCACATTAACTTATTTTGCAGTGTCTCTGTCCTTTACAGAAGATGATGATTCATTTCCACAGCATCTAAAATGTACGACTCTAAATGCCCTCATGAGTGAGCCTAGTTCACCTGTGTTAGTTTTCCAGGTACTAATAGAGCTATTTTGAACTTCATTCAGTAAACTCTATCACAGTCACACTGACGTTTACTGACATAGCGTTCTATAGTTTAGCTATCACACCTTAGCCATTGTCAGCTTTCCACTGAAACACAGCAAGAGTTTATTTTGTGTGTACTAAACTATATTGAACCTTTGTATCTGGACCTTTTCACTTTTCCCATTATGTTAGTCACCTTTGCTGAACCTTTTTTGCCCAACCAGTCAGGATTCTAAGATAAGTATTTCATCAACATATTGAACAGTCTAAAACCAATGTCATTTTAAGTCTTTTTTCTCCTCATCAATCAGTAGTCAAGGTCATTCCTGTCTGTTTGCTCTTATTTTACTTAAAATCTGCAAAATATTAGCCAGGAATATTAAAAAAAAAAAAAAGGCAATGACAAAAGCAAAGCAAAAACTTCTGTTGCAAACATCATACAACAAACACGCTTTAGATTCAGGTAAAATGTGAACTTAAAGCCCAGCTCTGCTACTTGTCCACTATTTTGCCATTTCTCAAGTAACAGAAGCTATCTGAGCCTCAGTTTCTCCTCTATAATCAGAACAGTTTTAGAGTCTTTGTGTGAATCATGAAGTCATATTATCTGAGTTTTAACTTACTCAGAATGAAGTAGTTTTGCTCGAGAAAGAGTAACTTAAATGGAACGAGTGAGCCCATCAGCTATCCTATCAAATCCATCTCTTTCTCAGAGTAAGCAGGACATGAAGGATGTGTATTGTCTAATTTTCATGCAACATGTTTCCAAAATGTAAGCTTCCAATTTCAAAGAGAAATGCAGTCTGCTTCAGTGCTAAAGGAGAACTGGCAGTATTAGATTTAAGGAAAAGCAGTTAAGCAGTCCTTACTTAGAAATTCTCAGTCAATATATTTGAGTATCTGAAATATACCCTCTACTGGCTGACTTTAGAACCTAACACTTGTTCAGATGGTAAAGAATCTGCCTGCAATGCAGAAGACCTGGGTTTGATCCTTGGGTCAGGAAGATCTGGAGAAGGAGATGGTTACACACTCCAGTATTTTTGCCTGGAGAATTCCATGGACAGAGGAGCCTGGCAGCTACAGTCCATGGGATCACAAAGAATGGACATGACTGAGAGACTCTACTCTACAATAATGTTTTTAAATTTCCTACCAACCCATCATGCCTCACACATTAATGGCTTTAAATCACATTAGGTATTATTATTCATCATTTTATTGCTACAATGAAATAAACACAGCTGGTATAACTTTTTAGCTTCTTGTTGGCATGAAAAGTGAAAGACACTAAGTCATATCTGACTCTTTGCAACCCCAAGGATTATAGCCCACCAGGGTCCTCTGTCCATGGAATTCTCCAGGCAAGAATACTGGAGTGTATAGCCATTCCCTTCTCCAGGGGACCTTCCTGACCCAGGGTTCAAACATGGGTCTCCTGCAATGCAGGCAGATTTTTTACCATCTGAGCCATCAAGGAAACTATGGCCCTAACAGTCGTTCTTCCCAACATTTCCACTTTCCTCAAGTCCAATATTCATTCTTTCCTTTACTTTTGTAGCAGACATTCAATTTCCACTCTTACTCTCATATTAAGATTACCCAGTATAACTATACCTTTCTCACATTTTTCCCATGTAAAGGCATCACTTTATGTTTAATCTTCCTCTCTTCCTTTGGCCAGTCTTTCTCCAATTTAAGTTGAAGACCTCACCGATTCTTAAAGGTCTTGTTTTATTCACTTTCATGTTAATCATAATAGTAAAAACACATATTATATTTTATAAATATCTGGCATGTACTAAGTGTTTCACTTTAGATGCATTTCCTGTTACTATCTTGCTTTCTTATTTATTTTTAACATATTTGTATGGATCTCTGTAAAATATATTCCTAAAATTCATCTGGTCTCAATATCTGTAAATATGGGATCATACTGTGTGTAGTAATGTGTAACTTGCTTTTACCTTTCAACAAAAAATTTTTTGGAATTCTTCCAATATATTTTATACTGTAGGCTTTTTCATTTTCACTGTTATATAATGTTCCACTGTATGAATATATGACCTTTTAATTATCTGATCTCCTGTTGATAAATGTTTGTGCTATTTCCATATTTTTGTATTATACACAGTGATATCCAGGTCATTTAAGTCAAAGAGTAGACACAAAGGGTTCTTGTTGATTGGTCAGTGTCATCTATCAATGTTCTTTCAATTAATGTGAAAGTGTAAGTTACTGAATCATAGTTCTCTTTCCTCTTTAAATCCTTCTATATTGATCATCTATTTAGTAACCTTTCTTTGTATAAAACAGTATTTAAGAAAAACTTAACTACCACTTTGCAAAAAATTATGGATTTTCAATTTGTTTCTTATGAAAAACAGTTTTATTTCAATGAAAATGACTAAAGAAGACAGAGTTATATTGCTATTATTGGCTTAGCCAGACACAAAATATATTTTGAATGTATCGAATAACTTTAACCTTCATGAAGGACCATATTTTAGTCAACAATAGAGATATTCAAAGGCTCTTAAATGTTTGTCTCTGCATGATTAAAGCTTCACTGAAGGATCACAGCGTCTAATGAATAAATCCATTAAGAACTTGTCAATAACATAGAGAAATATTTTATTTGCTTTACTAACAGCCTGTAGGAAAAAAATATCTTTCAATATTTTTGAGTAAGCTAATGGCCTAGCATCTGATATATAGAGAAAGGTATATAGTCATTACAACAGATAATTCTGAGATTNAGGGGGGGGAGGGGGGGTGAATAGAGTGCGGGAGGCCACCTGCCCTTAACGGGGCCTCCTTTATACTCAGCAGGTGTTGAGCCTGCCCTGTATCTAGTCTGCATCTAGAAGCTTTACGGGGATCAGACCACTGGGCCTGATTCATTTTCTTTTTCTTGAAAGAAGAGGTACGGAGAAAACCCCAAATGTGGTTGGATTCAAAATATCGGATGGGGCAAAATAGCTCCCTCTTGTGGCTATTTCTAGTAGTGGCCATCAGTGAGTGTGATGGCCTGTAGCCCGCCAGGTTCCTCTGTCCAGGGAATTCTCAGGCAAGAATACTGGAGCTCCATTTCCTCCTGCAGGGGATCTCCCTACCCAGGGAATGAACCCGTGTCTCTTGCCTGTCCTGTACTTGTAGTCTAGTCGTGGCAGCGGCAGCAAAATCAGCCTCCCAAATAGTTTTTGATAATGTGATTTCTGTGAGAGAGAAGATCCTAAACGTTCAATGTCCTTCCTGGTATGGACGTTGTTCTATCTGTCATCCCTCTACTGACGGCCTTGTATCTCACTCACACACACACACCTCCTATATACCTGCTATTTATTTTGCTCTTAAACTCCATGCCAGAGACTTTGCAATCATTAAGTTTTGTTACTGTGGCATTGTTAAAGCCGTTTAACATTTGGGAGAAACTGAGGTTCAGAAACCTTAAGTGAGTTTATCCAAGTCACACTGCTTGTTAGTGGTAGAGCCTGAATTCAAACTCAAGTCTGCTTTCAGATCCCAGACTCGTCCCCATTTCTGCTTATCACCACATGCTTTGTCATTAATGTCTGCCACTGCTGCTGCTGAGCGCAACACACCGTGGTCCAGCACCGTGACCACAGCAGGGTCACAAAGATACTCTGAAAAGTACATGTTCCTAGTTACCCTATTTCACAGGCTTTTTGAGAGATTAAATGAGTTAAAATATGTTAAATGTCCCAAATAGTGCCTCCTTAGGAGCTAATATTACAAAAATAACAATTATTAAAATACAGAAAAATAAAAAGGTATATCACTTATAATGCCATTACCCAAAGACAACCAACTTTTGTCATGTTTTTCCCTATTTTTTTCTGACAGTTGTGACCATGTTTCAAATATAATTTTGGTATTTTTAACTTCATATTAAATTGTAGGTGAGGTGAAGTCAATCAGTCGTGTCCGACTCTTTGCGACCCCGTGGACTGTAACCGACTAGGCTTCTCTGTCCATGGGGTTCTCCAGGCAAGCATACTGGAGTGGATTGCCATTTCCTTCTCCAGGGGATCTTCCCAACCCAGGGATCGAACCAGGGTCTCCCACATCGAAGGCAGACGCTTTAACCTCTGAGCCACCAGGGAAGCCCATTAAATTGCAAGCACTTTGCTATTAAAACAGCTCATAAACCTAATCTAAATGGCTATATAATGATTTACCATGTGGCTGTGCCATGACTTTTTAAGAATTGTTTTCATATTTACTTATTAAATAATTATTTTCCACATTGAGGTTTTTTGCAATCTCAATTATTGTTAAGTACTGCCATAAAGAAGGCTGAGCACCAAAGAATTGATGCTTTCAAACTGTGGTGCTGGAGAAGACTCTTGAGAGTCCCTTGGACAGCAAGGAGACCAAACCAGTTAATCCTAAAGGAAATCAACCTTGAATATTCATTGGAAGGACTGATGCTGAAGCTGAACCTCCAATACTTTGGCCACCAGATGCGAGGAGCGGACTCATTGGAAAAGACCCTGATGCTGGGAAATATTGAGGGCAGGAAGAGAAAGGTGCAACAGAGGATGAGATGGTGGGATGGCATCACTGACTCAATGGACTTGAGTTTGAGCAAACTCTGGGAGAGAGTGAAGGACAGGGAAGTCTGGCGTGCTGCAGTCCATGGGGTCACAAAGAGTTGGACACGACTGAGAAACTCCACAACAACAACAACTTCTACTACTGCTGTGGATGTTTTCCTTTGGTATCCTTTCACCAGCACATTCTCCACCATCTGTGTGAACTTCTTGAGGCTGAGGACCAAAGTAAGGTCTTGAGAATACATATAAAGATATTTCCTTTCAACCTAATACTGATTTGATATATCATGTGTCCAAGATCACTAAGAAAAATTAGAAGCAAATTAGTGAAATTATAGTTGAAATTTTAATGGAAGGACATGGGAGGATAAGGGTGACTCTTCTCCAGCCATAGGTGATCCTTACTTGGGGTCAGCAGTTCCCTAGTCTTGGCTCCACACCTACCACCCTGGGGTTCTTGGAATGCCAGTGAGGAGATGGGGGATTTGGACTTGGACTCAAAAAAATCATTCAGGACCCCATCATATGGATCGGATCAAAGCTGGCCAGGTGGAGGGCTACATGTCTTCAGTTTCATTCTTGTGCTCAAGTCCAGAAGAGGGCTCTCTGGGTGGAGTCACAACCCTGGGCTTCCTCAGGGAGCAGGGAGGTCATTTCCAGGCTGGGCCCTTAGTCTCTGTGAGAACTCAATCCACTTAGCATGATCCATAGCACAGAATATGCAGGGACCACGACACCAGAGAAAAGAGAACAGAATAAGAGAAGTGTCGGAAAGACCATGGTGCTGTGGGAAACAAGAGTCCCAGATAAAGTGACAAGACAATGTTAAACTCGGCACTGAGCAAGTATTTTATGTTATTGTTGGAAACAGTGAGGCTTTCTGCTTCTCTCCGAAAATGACCCAATCACGCTTTAAGTTAGAGAATCACAAGAGTTAAGGTGAAATTTAATGTATTAAGGAATCAGTGTGGCAGAGATTGATAATTGGCCCCTTGTTAGTCCTTTTATAACAACAGAGGTCCTGATTTTTAGCTGGGTACATGATTTCCGAGAATAAAGACTCTATTTCTTATCCTTCTTTGCAGCCAGCTGTGGTTTTATGTGCTGGTAAATGAAGGTGAGCAAAAGGCATGTGTACCACTTTAAGGTCATACCCTGAGAGGGGAGGGGCTGGTCCTTCCGGTTGACTTGGATGCAGTGATGATAGTGATGGCTCACCTTGAACTACGTGGATGAGACACTTTGGACCACGAGGTCCTTGAGATGGTGGGGCAACAATGTAGAAGGAACCTGTGGTCCCAGCACTATGGAAACACCATACCCACATTGGACAGCTAATCCTGAACTATTACATGTCACATGACTAATTAATGTCTTTCTCACTTAAGGCATTATAATCATGGGTTTCTGGCTCAGACGGTAAAGCGTCTGTCTACAATGTGGGAGACCTGGGTTCGATCCCTGTGTTAGGAAGATTCCCTGGAGAAGGAAACAGCAACCCACTCCAGTGCTCTTGCCTAGAAAATCCCATGGATGGAGGAGCTTGGTGCAGGCTACTGTCCATGGGGTCGCAAAGAGTCAACTGAGCAACTTCACTTCACTCTGTTACAGCAGCTGAGGTCGGCTGATGGGGGCTGCTGGGTGTGCCAAAGAAATAACAGATACTAGACAGATACTCTAGACAGATGGACATGGATCTGAATTCTGGCTTACTAACTTATTAGCTTTATGACCTTAGGCAAGGTGCTTAAATTTGGGGGGGCGTGGTCTCACCTTCCTTGTGTGTATTAATAAAATGCCAAGAATTTCAGCTTCCTTGTTAAGTGTTAAGAGGAGTCAGATAAAATATGCGAAGGGCCCAGTGGCTACTGATTCTCTTTCCTGAAATCACATGTCAGATGTAGCCACCATTCTTCCTACATGTAAAGCTACCTCTGATTACCAAGAATATGCATGAATAGAGCTTACTTGAAAGCTTCCAAACAGATCTGCTCTCTTAAATTTGAACAATTTATAACAACACTTTAAATGGCTGTCGCCCTGATGGAGGTTTATCCTTCCAGTGTTCTCATGGGATATGGATAATTTGGATAATGTACTGGAATTGGAACTTTTTAAACCATATCTGTGTTTTGTCTTCATTTTTTTCCCTTTAGCTAGTAAGAGATCAAAATTAATTAAATCTTTTGATGTATCAGGATAGCTCTTAGAGTAACTGTTAAGATAAGGACACTGAACTTTTCTACATGATTGTAGCTCTATAACCTCAACACAGATTTAATGCCATGTCTTTTAGCCTCTGGGAGATTAATTACTGCACCAAATGCTACCAGGCTGACTGGTTTCTTACCTGNGTAACTGTTAAGATAAGGACACTGAACTTTTCTACATGATTGTAGCTCTATAACCTCAACACAGATTTAATGCCATGTCTTTTAGCCTCTGGGAGATTAATTACTGCACCAAATGCTACCAGGCTGACTGGTTTCTTACCTGAAGAGTGGGAACATGAGTCTGCTCTTTTACAGGGTTGTATCTGAAAGCCCTGAGCAGGACTCTGACCAGGCATGAGGCCTCAGGGGGTCTTCACACTCTAGCATTCTCCCCACCCAGACTCTGGTTGGTGCATGGGTCTGGACAAACCATAGTTAGAAATGGGGACAGTGGTGCTTGCCTCCACTTTCTAGCCTGCAGGAGAATGATGGTGGGCATGGAGGCTCTGATAAGTTTGCTGTCAGGAATGTGATATGTTGCTATACCAGGGTCTGCTGCCATTTCTCTCGCTTTGAACTCAGAGTATTTTCATTTACTTTGAAGCAGGAGACACATGTAACACTGGAAACCTGTCTTTTAATCTAATGTGGTGTGTATGCTATTTTAATTCACCCCAGAAAGCTCCTGTGGGCTTATGAATCGTAATTCTGGGTTCCACTGCTCTCCTAGCAGTGGAGATTTTCAAAAGGACCTGTCACCTTTTCATTTACAACAATGAAACAAAATGGATGAAAGCTGGATGGTTTCTGAAGCTTTTATGGTCTTTTCCTACCAGTTGTTAGCACTAGGTCAGGCTTGCACGTGTGGGATTCTCATACAATGCATTTGGTTACTGTTGACAAACACTGACTATTTTAAGAACCCTATGCAAAGAAAAAATGGATGCTCACTCTGCTCAGGATCCATTTTCTATTTTCATGGCTTACTGGCTCCAGATAAAGATGCAAAAGAAGCTTGGAGGGACAATGTACATCAGATTGTGTTTCCAATGAAAAGACCTTGACAATCACAAACATTTCGAAGCTTCATCTAAGAATGCATTTATGTACATTGGTAATATCCCACACCATGAAATTTCAGGACAGCAAATGAAGGTGGGTGTCCCATGAAGTTTGTTGAAGTGGGACGTGACTAACCAGAAATATTTTAGGGGCTATTATAGTAGGTCAGACCTCAGATTTGAATGACTTTAGGTATCTGCAAATAACTTTTCATTTTGGCAAGAAGGTGGCTCTTTAAGCTTGTATTGAGCCCTGCAACCAGAGGCAGATTTACTGTGAAGCCAAGAAACTTTAGCAGTGTGGTCACATGGTTGTGCTTTTGAAATTTTTGCATAAATAAATAAATAATAAAAAATATGTTTCCCCTCTGAGTTTCTTCCCATTGCACTTGTCCTTGAATTGGGTAGTGTTGGGATGACTACAGAGATTTGGGGTTCTGGTAAAGAGAAGTTGAATAAAGTTGGGGATGCATTTATTTTGGGTTTAGAGAGATACATTTATGTGGTTTGTAGCCATTTCTGTGTATAGTTAAGTTATTTTTAGTCATTCTGGTGATGGAATGACTTCTAGGAATACTTCTGCTGCCCACTGGGCTGACACATCCAACTTTGAAATGAATGTGCAGGCCTGAAGTTGGATCATGATATGAACATACTATAGTGCCAGACACAAATACTAGGTGGGTGGTGGTGGAGAGACATGATTAGAAGTGCCTTAGAAAAACCAGATGTGAAAATATTTGAAGGGAGAGTTGGTTTTCATTAAAGCTTAGTCAAAATAGAAGTTCTTCCTGTCAGGGATCGTCTTGATTATATATTGCATAATTATAAATGCACCATACAATTTCTCTTTTTATGAGACTTCAAATTTATTAGTATTCTTGAGGGTAGGGAAGAATTTGTAGCTATACCAGTACCAATGAATTCAACAATAGGTGAGGCTGCATGTACCTTTAAATACTGGCTCTTGAAATACCAGTGTAGATTGCACTACTAAAATCTGGTGGTTCCAGAGAAAGGCAGAGAAAATTGTCCCTGATTCAACAAACAGACAGAAAAATCAAGAAACAAAGCTCTACATATTCAAGTCAATGTGTGTTGTAGAAGCATAAAATTTGAGTTATATTATTATACTTCAATACAAGGTAATGGCAATTAAAAAATGACGTTTTAATTGTTTTTATGTAAGCCGTAAGGTGAATATCATATAATTTTCAGAATATGCCACTAAAAATATTGAAAAAACAGAGGTGTATCCCAAAATTAATTATAAATATATATGTATTTTTCTGAACTTTATGATGTTTGTGGTATTGGTTAGCTTTTAAACATTTCAACTTTTTTTCATTCCAAATAAAAATCCATGTTTGTACTTCATTTGTGCTGATAACTTTGATTTTCTTTCTTAAAAGCCCATCAACTTGTATAAATTTCAGGCCCCACAAATTTTGCCCTGTGTGCAGCATAGGAAGACGTGTACTAGTCACAGATACACGTGGCTTTACAGCATTCTGCATCTTATATCATTGGTTAAACAGCTTTTAGTGCATTTGATATTCTAAAGAACTTGACTAGAATCAAAGAAAGTAATCTCCATACCTCCACATCCCTAACCTCTTTTGAAAAAAACTGATTCCATAGCTTACTTGTTAAGGTTTTAGATCCATCTTTCCCTAAAACTGCCTTCAAGGGAAAGACTTATCATATCCCTGAAGCCAGGAGGTGGCGTTTATCTTGCTCTCTCATGACCTTTCCTATACAACTACCCGTCCACCTTTTTTGTAAAAGCTCCTCCCTTTCTGAGGTTCATACTGCCTAGTACTTCCTGAGTGAAAATTACTGAGCTCTCCACTTACACTGTCAGTCAAAGACTCTGGCTAACTTACTGTAAGCCTAGAATATTTCAACATCCATATAAACACACTCCACAGCCTAGCTGTATTGTTAAAGTGGCTGCTCACCACCCACTTTATGGCTTAAAATAACAGAAACTTATTCTTCCACAGTTCTGAGGCCAGAAATCTGAAATCAGTGTCACTGGACTGAAATAAAGGTATTGGTAGGGCCACACTTCCTCTGGAGGAACGTGTGGGGAATGCATACCTTTATGTTCCTTTAGGGGAACGTCTGTTTCTATCTTCTTTGAGCTTCTAGTGGCTGCCAGCATTCCTTGGCTTCTGGCTATGTCATTCCAACTGCCTTTGTAGTCATACTGCCTCCTTCTCTTCTGAGTGTGTAAAATCTGATAGCATTTAGGGCCCGCTCTCATAACCCAGGAAGATCTCTTCATCTCAAGATCCTTAACTTAATCATATTTTAAGAACCCTACTCCCTATCTTTTTTTTTTTTTTTTGCCACATAAGGTGACATTCATAGGTTCCAGGGATTAGGATGTAGAGGTCTTTGGGGGACCATTTTTCAGACTGCCACACTAATGTGGCACTTTTGGAAGTTGCCCTCTCCATGCCCCTTCTTGAATCGTTCCAGTTCAGCCACCTACTTTTTGGACAACATACTCTGAGGACTGTCACATCCCAGAACTGCTCTGTATTAGAGAACTGACCACAGTCTCCTTCCTTCTCGGCCACACCCCTATCTCCTGTGCAATCTGTATTTTGACCTCAGAGACTTATGGTTGTTTGAATCCTCAATTTCTTCTAATCTTTCAACCCTCTTCTCACGTTTCTTCCTTCCTACTCAGCCTGGACGCTCCAGGTGACTGAAAACCTAGCACTTTTCTCTTTACTTGTGGTGTTCCAGAACACTATGCTAGAAAGATCTCCCTTGAGCCTAGATTCATGAGACTGTTGACATGCCTAGCTTCTTCTGCTGAGTTGTCATGGAAAGAGACTCAAAGAACCACACAGATTCCACTCTCCAACTTCAGCACCCCTGCTTCCACTCCATCAACAATCTTTTCTTTCCTCTGTCCCTTCTCTGTCTGCTGAATATTCTTTCTCAGATCACAGTCTGTTGATGTTCTCCATCAGAATCTCCTGGAACACTTGTGAAAAGAGATACCCGAGTGTCATCCCAGATCTTAGGATCAGAATCTTTGGGGAAGCGTATAGGAATTTTCATTTTCAACAAGTCACCCCATTGGGTGATTTTGACCCCTTATTTTATATTGGTTCTCAAGTATTTTCCCTTCTGGGAGATTCTAGTATACTGGTCTCACAATTAAAATATGAGTTTAGTACCAATTGGGAAACACCAGTTACAAGCACCCCGAGTGCCTCTTCTCCCACGGGAGATTCATGGATCTCCTGTGGCTTGGTGTCAAAGGGTTAGCCACTCCTGATCTGACTGGCTGGAGGTCCTTACACACTAGTTAAGTGTTCAAGTACATCTTCACTCTCCATCCTTCCTTGACATTGTCTGTCCCCAGCTATTGTCTTTCTCTTCTTTTAAAAAATATATAATTTTGTTAAAGTGTATCAGTCCAAAAAAAAAAAAAGACACACAAAAAACCTCCAACATAAAATAAAATAAAAATTATGTATCAGAGCAGTCCTCAGGAGGCACTCAACTAATTCAGGAGAAAAGGGTTTTAATCCAGGCAATTACTAGAAGAGTTGAAGAGAAGACACAAAGAGCTTGGATGGTTCCTAGCACTTGGCTTGTGATCCAGAGGCCAGGGAGTCCTGCTGTCTCCACTGCCATGGCTTGATTCAAGAACATAAGGCTGAATAAGGAAGAGTTACTAATTTGAGAGCACTCTCCAGGAATACAGAATATTAATATTTAGACAAGGACTCCAGGAGATGGTGCAAACTTGCTTCTAGGACGGTTCCTAGAAGCCTGGAAAAAGTGATGGCCTATGCTAAGTGAGGCTGCAGTGTCAGAACTGCCGCCACAGAGGATAGAAGTAAGGGCTCAAAGGCTCAGAGAAGTCAGCAAGCTACAGTGGATACACTGCGGAAAGCCAAAAAACTCACCCGATGGTTATGTTCCATGGAAAGGCTTTTCAGGATACACTATCTACCAAGGATACACAAGATTCAGTGGTGAGAAGGGCATAGCCAACACCAAGAAGTCTCATGACAGCTCTCCTCTGTGGGCCTGGGCTGGTGGTAGGAGATGCTGCCACAGATCAAGGCACTTGATTGCAAAGTCCCAGCCCATGAAACAATAGACCAGGTGGCAGTGATTAACCTTCAGCAGCCAGGTGGGCACATTATCATAATGAGTAGCAAGTGCAGAGGGGAGTAGGCTTGCTAATCTGCAGAGTTGTAGATGATTAATTGAAGGTAGCAATCCTAGGGACAAAACAGATGAGCAGGGACAAGGGTACTACTCAATCTGTACCAGCAAAAGAAATCGAGGATGAATGGTATTTTGACTTCTTAGAGGTGTTGTAACAAAAGTACTACAACTTGGTGACTTAAAACAACAGAAATTTATTCTCTCAAAGTAAAGAAGGCTGCTGGTGCTGCTGCTAAGTTGCTTCAGTCATGTCTGACTCTGTGCGACCCCAAGATGGCAGCCCACCAGGCTCCTCCACCCGTGGGATTCTCCAGGCAAGAACACTGGAGTGGGGTGACATCGCCTTCTCCGGTAAAGAAGGCTAGAAGTATGCAGTTAGGGAGCTGGCAAAGTCAGTTCTTTCCCAGGCTCTGAGGGAGGATCTATTCTGTGCCTTTTTCCTAGCTTCTAGTGATTGCTAGGAATCTTTGGTTTGTTAATACATCACTCCAACATTTACTTCTGTTGTTACATGGCGTTCTCCTCTCTGTGTGTACAAGTTCAAATTTCGCTCCTCTTATAAGGACACCATCACCATTAGATTAGGCCCCAATCCAATGAGAGACTGACTGAAGATGGTGTAAAGCACTGTACTGAAACTGGGATAATGACACCATTTATAGCTGAAAAATCATTATATTGAGCCAACTGTATCTGAAATTAGCAGGGTTACACTTTCTATCATTAGCAGAAATGAAGACTTGGAGTCCAGGTTATATAGGTGTGAAATGAAAATATTTCATACCCTTCCCAGTTATACCATGTTATACCTTTTTGTAATTAAATACAGTTGCTTATTAAATACCATTTGCAAGATTCAGATTGGACCCTCATAGTCTCAACCAAAGATAACAACACTGATAACAACAACATTAAAATGTAATATATTTCCCCAAAACAATCTTGGGAAAGAAAAACCAAGTTGGAGGCCTCATACGTCTTGATTACAAAACACATTACAAAGCTATAGTAATCAAAACACTTTTGCACTGGCATAAAGACAAACATAGACAAATGGAATAGTTAACACAGAAATAAACCCTCACCTAAGTGGTCAAATGACCTTCAAATAATCGTGTGTCAAACCTATACAATGGGGAATGGATGGTCTCTTCAACAAATAGAGGTGGGACAACTGGATAGCCACACACAAAAGGATGAAGTTGAACTTTTACCTCATACCATATACAAAAACTAACCCCAAATGGACCTAGATATAAGGCCTGAAGCTTCTAAAACTCCTAAAAGAAAACAGAGGCAAAGCTTCATGATGTTGGTCTTGACAGTGATTTTTTGGACATGGCATTTTAAAAGCACAGGCAACAAAAGCAAAAATAGACAAATGATACTAACCAACCAAACACCATTTCTCCAAAGAAGATACACAAATGGTCAACAAGCATATAAAAAGAAGCTTAACATCACTAATCACCAAGAAAATGCAAATAAAAATTACAATAAAACACCATCTTGCATCCATTAGGATGGCCACTATTTTTTTTTAATTGTTTTTTTCCTTCACATTGTTAAGAATGTGGAGAAATAGGCACTTTTATGCACTGTTAGTGGAAATGTAAATTGGTATAACCACCATGGAAAACAGTATCGAGGTTCCTCAAAAATTTAAAAATAGAATTACCATACGATCCAGCAGTTCTACTTCAGATATATATATATAAAGAAATTGGAAATAGAATTTTCAAGAAGTGGTTGCATACCCATGTTCACTGCAGCATTATTCATAATTAGCCAAGAGGCAGAAGCCACCTAAATGTCCCTTTTGTTATGTTATGTTATTGTTAATATGACATTATGTTATTGTTAATATGACATTAACAAATGTCAATGTCGTTAAGATGAACAGATAAAGAAAATGTGGTATTAATATAAATGCATATACAATGAAACACTATTTAGCCTTAAAAAAGAAGGAAATCGTGTCATATATTGCAACCTGTATGAACTTTGAGGACATTAGGCTAAGTTAAATAAACGAGGCACAAAAGGATAAATACTGATAATTCTACTTGTATGAGGTATTTAAATTAGTCAAATTGTGCAACAGAATTTGCAAATCCTGCCTGAAGAAATACCATAGTTTTGACCCTTGATTTGTTATTCCTAGAACTGAGGTTCTCATGATCCTCATTAAATTGTGTAAATGCTTTATTTAAGAAGTACTACCACCATTATGGCAGAAAGTGAAGAGGAACTAAAAAGCCTCTTGATGAAAGTGAAAGAGGAGAGTGAAAAAGTTGGCTTAAAGCTCAACATTCAGAAAACGAAGATCATGGCATCCAGTCCCATCACTTCATGGGAAATAGATGGGAAAACAGTGGAAACAGTGTCAGACTTTATTTTTTTGGGCTCCAAAATCACTGCAGATGGTGACTGCAGCCATGAAATTAGAAGATGCTTACTCCTTGGAAGAAAAGTTATAACCAACCTAGATGGTATATTCAAAAGCAGAGACATTACTTTGCTGACTAAGGTCCATCTAGTCAAGGCTGTTTTTTCCTGTGGTCATGTATGGATGTGAGAGTTGGACT
>SJYV01011700.1:178209-201705 GCA_006410875.1 Neotragus pygmaeus
ATGTGCAAATGAAATACAATTCAAAGCAACAGATTTTTCAAATAAAATAAACAACAGTCTTGCTTGTTTTGTAAACACTTTTAATTATGTGTGTAAGCTGCTTCGTAATGTCTTAAAGTTTTTATCTAAATTCTCTGGTGCCAACTCTTTAAAGAAAGTCTCTAGAAAAATCAAGTGCATATGCGAGATACTATAGTTTCTGAGCTTAATGACTTGTGTTAATCTAAAATATAAATTTGCTTTCAGTAGCATTGAACAAAGCCATCTGAATTATTCAAACTTAGGGTATATTAAGGGCTTCCCTGGTGGCTAAGGTAGTAAAGAATCTGCCCATAATGCAAGAGACCTGGATTCAACCCCTGGGTGGGGAAGATCCCCTGGAGAAGGGAATGGCAACCCACTCCAGTATTCTTGCCTGGAGAGTTCCATGGACAGGGGAGCCTGACAGGCCAGTCCGTGGGGTCAAAAAGAGACACCCCCGAGTGACTAACACACAATGAGAGGGTAATATGAGATGGTAGGCAGGATTCTACGATGGTTTCAACATCTCTGCCTTCTGTGTCCTTTCCTGATATAATCTCCCTTTCATTGTGGCAGGGACTGTGAATATGATGAGGTTTCATGCTCATGACAGGATAAGTTATATTGCAAATGTGGAGACATTTTTCAGATGTATAATTCGTTTTACTCCCCTTGGTATCTTCACCAGCGGAAAAAGAGAAGTCTTTTCCCCAGGTGTTGTGGTCAGCAGCTGCAGTGCAATTCGATCCTCAGCCTCAGGGCTTAAGTTAGGGTTGAGAGTAGGAGTATTAGAAAATAAAATAAAAAAACTTAAGGTTTTTTCTCTTTAAACTTTTCTTCCTTTAGCAATCTGACAAGTCATTATGGATACGGATTTTCAAAGCAGAAATGGGGTAATATACATTCATCCACTACAAGGTCAAGTTATACGTTGTCCCAAAGGCTTCCAAAATTTCATTAGAGAAACCCAGCCTCACATTGTATCATAGCCAATGTCCACTAATGCAAGGTGATGTCTTTGGATGTACAAGTGGTGAAAAGGCAGCTGAGTATTTTATCTAATAATAACAACATCAGTGTGAACTTGGCCAAGTATTGCTGATGAGCAGAGAGGGAAAGAAAAATCCAGAATTTTGTGAGTCAGATCCAAATTCTGGGATTGAATATTTGATGTTGAAACTACTAGGTTTTATTTTTACTTACACATGTAAATTATTTATATACTCATATCTTTGCATGAATATATGTATATATTTTTATATATTTGTATATATAGAGGAACTCCTTTTCCATAAGACAGAGGGGAAGAGTAGGCATTTACAACAGTACATTTCTGTTATATTATGAGCTTGAAGACCTATTTTTTGGTACCCAGGTCTCCTTAATAGAGGTCCAGATACATAGTGAGTACTTAATAAATTTGTATTAAATGAAAAAGTGAATGAATGGAAGACCAGTTCACTTATCAGAGCAGACATCATAAACTCTAGTCAACAAAATTATCCTACTTCCTTGTCTTCTGGTAGTCAAGCAGTAAATGAAAGCTGCCATATTAAACTCAGAGCTGGAGTTGAAAAAAGAAATGATATAAAAAAGTACAAGTTACTGAAGAATGAAGCAGATTTCCCCTTATTGTGAGTTCTCAATTGTTTCTGAGAGTTGCAGTGGTAACTTCCATTTTTGCATAACAAATGTTTTGGGGGTGATTAATATGTTCAAAGTTTAGTACTAGCAACCATAAATTTACAGAAACAATAAGTTCAAACATTCGAGGATAAATTCATATATACACAATGAAAACCTGGAATGATAAATGATAAGATATTTAGGGGGATTATTCAGGATAATACAAAGAGATCCTCCTGACCCAGAGAGTTGGTGAGTATGTGTGGGTATGACACAGGGAGAATAGGGATTGTAATGCCCATTCGATAGACGAGGGAAAAAAAAAAAAACAAGGAAAAAGGTTGTAGATTTAGCTTATAGCACAGCTGGGGACATTTTGGTCTTTGAACTTTCTGATTTTTGCCCTCTTTTCATTCCTCTGAATAAATCAATTCTATTCTTCATAATAATTTTTCTTTTAATCATTAAATGTTGCAGAAATACTGCCTGTATAGCGCATTCTTCCTGTATTTTAGAGTTTGAGAAAACAGCTGTCAAGAGCCAAGAGAGTGGGTACAGAAATGTGTTATTGCAGATCTGTTCTTTGTAGGATCATTATCTGGCTCCAAGTGTGCATTCTAGAACTGTATTTTGTGGGGCTTTGCCCAGCAGCCCGCAAAGATACCACAGTGAAGCTTCATTCACTCTGTATCTACAAATCACAATTTAAGAGGTACAAACTTCGAGTTACAAAATAAGACCTGAGGGTGTAATGTGCAGTACGGAGAATGCAGTAAAGAAAACTGCATTAACTTTGTGTGGTGACCCTGACTACTTGTGGTGACCTTTTCCAATGAATACAATTCAAGTCACTAGTCTTACGCAAAACCCTAACATAATGTTTATGTCAAATAAACTTAAATCAGAGTTATACATCCAAAAAACAGTTATTAATTCCAGATAGTTTAGGCAGTACATCAATTCTCAGAAAATCACCTTTAAAAAAATTCAGGAAAGGTGGTGACAAGCAACAGCACTGGGATCAGAACTCAGGGTTTCCCTTCTCTGATGTCTCCATCACTAAGCCTGTAGTTCTCTGACCTTTTAAAAATTCCAGCATCCCACTCCCCTCCCCACCCCAGTCACACACAGAACTCAAGGCCAGAAATGCACTGTTTCAGTGCTGGTTCTATCAGGCTGCATTTACTGGGAACTTTGGAGGCAGGAAGAGGAGTGTGTTTCCCCTGAAGGAGAGCTCTCTTCTCCAGCACCCTCTCTCCAGCTTCAGCTTGTGGGACTAAGTCTGAGCTTGTCAATAAACTGTGCCGAGTTGTTGCAGTGGCAGTTCCATGTAGCGGAGTTAAAATATTTCCTTCCAGTTAAATTGCACATGCATGGGGGTCAGGTTGGTACAAGTGGCGAAGAAATAAATGATCATCAATGATCACAGTGTGAGAAAAGGAATTTGTATTTTATATGGAACTCACAGGTACTGGATTTTTATGCTCCAGACCCAGGCTCTCTCCTATGCTTGGAGCTTCAGCCAAAGGCAAGGAAAGTATTGTGTTCCCAAGAGAAGGCTGTGTGTGTGTGTGTGTGTGTGTGTGTGTGTGTGTGTGTGTGTGTGTGTGTGTGTGTGTGTGTNGTACTGGATTTTTATGCTCCAGACCCAGGCTCTCTCCTATGCTTGGAGCTTCAGCCAAAGGCAAGGAAAGTATTGTGTTCCCAAGAGAAGGCTGTGTGTGTGTGTGTGTGTGTGTGTGTGTGTGTATGTTTTGGGCAGGGGGAGAAGAGGAAAGGAAAAGCAGGATAAATAGCAGTTTAGCTTACAAAGAAAAATCATGGGGAAGAAAACAAGTATGAAAATGTTAACCAACAACAAAGATCAAAAACTGAATGTGTCTGTAAATTTTTTTGAAGTTTTTTTCCCCAGTATTTTTGTTTAATAAGATGTATTGTTAATATGCCAGTTAAGGGATATTTCAAGTCTCAGCACAAAGGCATTTTTTATCTGATAAATGACAGATTTTGCTTTTCCAGAGCAATGTGGACAGCATATGAGTTTTTAATCTTTTTAAAGCAGGCATTTGAAATAAATAGCTATCATACTCATGTTACCATTATTCTCTAAAAAAGTTTTAAATGTAGATCTAAAAATAAAGAGGAAAAACACCAACCCACTCACGAACTAACATTCTCAGACAATCCTCCATCCCAAATGAATGAAGATTTATGGTGCATTTGGCATCATACAACACCTCTTACATTATAGGAGAAATTCTGTAGATGTGAAAACTCTGTTGCCTATTTTAAGCTGTCAAACTAATTTCAATTATATATTGAAGAATTAGTCTAGATGTTTGAGAAGTAATCATTTTTCATTATAAATTAATTTGTCCTTTATGATTTGAAGTACAAATTTTACTTTAAGCATTCAGAGGTTCTAAGTTCAGTTCAGTTCAGTCGCTCAGTCGTGTCCGACTCTTTGAGACCCCCATGGATTGCAGCACGCCAGGCCTCCCTGTTCATCACCATCTCTCGGAGTTCAGTACCTTTTAAATTATGCAATGTATCTTTTAAGGGCTCTGCAAAAGCCTAGTTATTTCTTAAATTCTTATCACAGGAATATTTAAAGACGATACAACACTGTTTCTAAAGTTGGGCATATGAAGTATGTACGTTACTACCTAACTCTCAGAGAGGTTGGAACTTTGTGGATGCTCTGCCATATTTGATCAATATGTACTTATCTAACAGCGATGCTGCATTTATCCCTGTTGTCTATTATCTACTAAAAATGAATCGCCCCAGAATTGCAGTGTTTTTCTAGTCATTTGTACTGCCTTCTTATTTCATGATGTCTTCATACAAACGCAAAGTTTGGTAAACACGCACACATTTATTTTCACAAATGGATTAATCGGTATGCAAAAACTGTCCGTGGCATTGCTTTCAACTCTACAGGAACCCAAAGTAGCTGAATAGAAGCTCACTCAGTTTCTGTTGTGGGGCGTGGGGCTAGGCAGTCACTGCCTGCGTCTCACCAATAGGGGTCTCCAGTGTACCACAGAACTGTTTTTACAACCTCTCCATTATGATTATTTACAGTATGCTGTACATGCAGACAGAGGCATGGGGGCAGAACAGATTTATATGGGCTGGGGCTGATACTGATTTATTCAAGGAGTGAAGGGATGACGTCACAAGTAATGAGGAGAAGCAAAGACATGTCTAGGTTTGGTGTGAGAACACCTTCAACCTACCAGTGCAGACACAATCTGACTGTTCCTCAGAGGAAAGAATAGCCAGACAGCCCTGCTGGTATTGCCAAATATCTAAGAATGTGTCTTTGTTTAGGTGAAACATCCAAAAGAATGAGTGAATGTCTCTTTTCTCATTTGAGTGTCTTGGGAATGAGTTGACTGTCTAAATCTCAACCCTGAAATTAGTTCCTAATAACGTTTTATAAAGTTATTCATATTTTAGGAGATTGTCAGTGTTTAAACTTGTCTTTCTGCTCCTTTATTATTGATAATTAAAGTAAGAAAATTCAGAAAGGTCAATTATGATTTACTGTAATTGAATGTTAACATTTAGGTTATATTTAGGAGTAGCAATATAGGTTCATGATATATAAAGCGTGTCATAACATATTTTCTTTTTATGCATCACGGAATTCCTTTGTGCCATCCATTCTGTGAAATTTTAGTTTTTAAAACTCCCTTACCAACAAATTAAGATATTTCTGCAGTTTGGGGATTAGGTCTGTTTGTGTAGAAGGCAACAGGTATTCAAAATGCTTTCCTCATTCGTTCATTTAACAAATATTTGTTTAGGTTGTACGTTGTGAAGTCACTCAGTGTCTAAAGGAAAATCTGTCTCTTTAGGGAGTGTAGTCTAGTAAACGATAAATAAAAAAGAAATTCTAATAGAAAAACAGACTGAGGAAGGAGCTAGCATTGAGGCAAAAGTAAGACTGTGAGAGAGAAAAGAGGATTAAATGATTAATTCTGAGAGAGGGGGTTCAAAAATGAGTTGGCCTTTGAAATAAGTTGTGGATGAAGTTTAGGACTGTGGTGGCCAGTGCGGGAGAGAAGATAATTTCATGTGCAAAGACTTGGAGGCGATTCATGGAATGGCAAGTGAGCACAGAAATGGAGTAAACAGTAAGAGGTGTGTTGGCTTTCTCTTCCGGATAAGGGAAGAGAGGTGAAATTATAAAGGATAAAGACAGTGTTGGTGAAGGGGAATTGAATTCAGAATTCAAGGCTGTGATGGAATGGAAAGAAAACCAGGTAAATATAGGATATTAATTTCCCAGAATCAGAGTCAGGAAACTTAGGGGATTGTCAAAAACGTCCCCACTGGAAAGAAGTACATAGCTGTGTAAAGGCTGATTTAATAAAACCCCATGTCACACAACATCTGTTTCACTTTTCCACGGTTAACTATGTCCAATCTGCTTCTTTTCAGGATTGGGGACAGAGTACTGGTTGCAGCCCATTTATGTCACCCTAACTAGCTGGGTTAATTAGTTAGGAGGTAGTCTCTTTAGTCTTCTCCAGATTAATTTCTTAAAATTAATTTTCTATAAAATAATTTCTATTCAGCTTAAATTAATAGATCATTTTTCTGTAAAATAACATGTATCAGCTTAGAGCTGAGGTCCCCATCAGCTCTTAAGGATCCTGAGATCAAAGTAAGACTGAAGACCCGGTAAGGCATTATCCAAGAGACAATGGAGTTCAGAAGAGCTGCATATTTTAAAGGAAACACCAGTAAGGACACAGAAAACTATCTCATTGTTAATGTGAGAAAGATAAATGCTACCAAGGAACAACTTGACTAAATGAAGGCCAGAGAGCTCAAGTTTAGAAAACAATACTGTAAGATCTGAAAAATGAGACTGGGATATTAGAAATGAATATTACAGCAGCTTCTACGTTTCCTGGGATGAACTGAACAAATGCAGCAAAACCAGTTCTTGGGCAAAAATGATTTCATATACAGCTTCCTTTCAGTGATTCTTCTTTTGATTCAGTTAAAATTGAGTGGGTAACATAAGGAAACAAATGAGAGGACTGAGTGATTAATTCTAATTTGAGGAACCATGGAAGGCTTCCCAGAAGTGATGACAACTGGGCCCAATTACTAATAGTGAATTCTGATTTTTATAGGATGAGAGTGGACAGAAAGGCACCTCGAGTTAAACGACTGGTATGTCAGAAGACAATCGGAACCACTGAGACTTCTTGGAACTGACAGGTTACATTTGAGAAACAGAGGAAACCTACCTGGGTGAATAAAAACCAAAAGTGAAGATTCTTTTAACTTGCTATTAGCTAGGCAGATGGTGTTCCTTCAGTTTAGTTCAGTTCAGTCGCTCAGTTGTTTCCGACTCTTTGTGACCCCTTGAATCGCAGCACGCCAGGCCTCCCTGTCCATCACCAACTCCCGGAGTTCACTCAGACTCACATCCATCGAGTCAGTGATGCCATCCAGCCACCTCATCCTCTGTGTTTCCTTAGGTGCCAGCTATTGATGTGCAATCTCTCTGAAATTCTTGGGAACTTAGATAATGGAATGGCACCAAGATGATGAGATAAAGTGACAAACAATTTGAAATCTAATAACTTTTCAAGTTGTAAAAATGGCTAGTGATAATTGAGACAACTCTTTATAGGAATACAATATATGTAATGTACATGGGGAAAGAAACCCCCTTTACTAAATCCCCACTCTGGGATATAGTAAATGCCCAGTGATTAGCTCTTATTACTATTACTTGAATAAAGAAATTTAGAAAATGATTCGCTATGCACATTGGACAGGAAAAGATAGGGTATAAAGTTGGACATGAATCAATAATACAGTTATAACACTATAGGTCATGCTTTGGGGTCTCTTAAAAGGCAAGAGAGCTTTGAAAGAAGATGCTTCTGCCTCACCAGTTTCATATCCTTTAACTTAAAGCATATGATCGGCATAGCACTTCCAATTTCCATTCTCTGATAAACACCAATATGGAGAAACATGGATATCAAGCCAAGTTATAAGTTTGCAATCCAATTCATTTAAGCCAAACATTGATTGTAAATATCACAGATGCTCTCATAAAATTTAACATAGTATTTAGTTTGGGATGAAGGTGGAGCTGGAAAATGGTGTAAAACAAGAATTAGGTTATTCTACATAAAACAAAAATATGTAAACAAATGAAAGTATTAGAAATTTTTAAAGGCACAGAAAATAGGTCCTCTGAAGGAACCTTATACTCACTGAGTATGTAATTCAGATGAAAGAGAAATGAAGGGTGTCCCAGTAGCACTCTGGAGGAAGACTTTTGAGAAAACTAGTGATCAGTTTTAGGTCTTCACCTGATTTAACTTGAAACATCCTCAGATTACAGGATTACAGTTATTGCAGTTAGTTGAAAGAATGCTGTTTTGCTAATAGAAATGATTATTAGATGTAGAAACTGGCCCAGGATAAAGGCTGGATGTCAGACTGCCTTGCTGAATATGGCTCTTCTACTTGGTAGTTAAGTACTTAACTTCTCTGAGCAAGGTTACTTAGCTTCTCTGGGCCTCTCTATTTTTTTTCAGCAAGATCAACCTAAAAAGTGGCTGCTTTCTCAAAAGATTTTGTGAGGATTAAATGTACTAATATAAATGAAAAAACTGAGAATAATTCTGGGATATAGTAAATGCTCAATGATTAGCTCTTATTACTATTACTTGAATAATTGGTGCTCATTAGCTCTCTATTGATTATCACAGCTAAGGTTGCCAGATTATCTATCTTAAATAATAAAGGCAGTAACTTTATGGGGGTGTGGTTTAGTTAGAGCCCTGCTTGCTTGAATTATATACTGCCCTGGTGTTTTTCTTTCCTAAGCAGGTGTGCCATAGATGTGTACAAGATACTTCTGGATATTAAAAGGCAAGATTAAATAACACAATGCTTTGACAACTCATTGGAAAAACAGTTTCTGATAATTAACTGAAGGCACTGAATGCATTCTGAGGGGGTAGCCCTATATCTCCAATTGCAGACATGAGACAACTCTGCAGAGAGAGACAACTGTCCCAAAGCTTAGGACATTCTGAAACTGGAGCCCAGCTCCATAGACTGTGACAATGAGCAGTGGTTGATGAGTTAGTTCTAGAGGCTTCTGAATTTTAATGATGCTGGAGATGATATTGTGTGTCCTTCAGCTTGTTAGAGTGACACCAGCACTCCATAAATCATAATACCTGTGTATTGTAAAATCAATAGCAAAGTGCTATTTCAGCGCTAACCCTTAATAAGTTTTTCAGTGCTCTAAAAGCTTAAACTTTGCTGTAATGCCATTGGACCTGTAGGTTAGGATCAGAGCATGCTTAATTTGTTTCGTAATAGAGACTTTTCACTAATGAAGGACCGATTAGTTAAGCTTTGGTTGCCACTCTGGTGATCAGTTGGCAGAACAGCCTCTGCAATTAAACTCGTGTATCTCTGTCCTGAAGCAAAAAAGCAGGCTTAAACAGTCAATAAATGTTAATCCAGTCACAACCTGTCTCTCCCTTTGAAGGCTGCCCAGGAGGGTTTCCACCCTCCCCACATCACATTTTTTTCATCCTGTTTTAAATGTGGTGGTCCCCATGGAGTCGGGATGTGCGTACATGACCTCCCATGGTTCTGTAATAAGATCTGGCATGCTAACAACATTGTCTACAGATCTGTCATCTATAGGTCTGTCTGTCCCCCCCTCCCTTATCTTCTCGTCTCTTTATCCAAGGTTGAAGAGTAAATGAGCAATTGAAACTCACGAGACTTACGGAAGAAATTGGGTAAATATGTATGCTAAAAGGAGGGTGTGCCTTTGTGTTGCTAGGACAAATATTATAGTCTCTCTCACTTTCACTGCATATGTATGGCTGGGATGACGTAGTAAAGCTTCTTCCTTGTTTGCTTTTATTGCAGTGAATGTAGGTTGTAATTGTCACTGATGCTAGGAATGGAGAGCTTAGGGCAGAGCCAGCAGCACAGTGGAACTACAACATGATTCGCAGGAACTGGGAGGAGAAAAAAAGAAAAAAGAAAAAACTGGGACATAAAAAACTATTTAGTATTCCTATGTCATCTCTGCTCTAAAGCAAAATTCCAGATATTTTCCATTGTTTAATTACTTATTTACGTAAGAGAGAGAAGACTGACAGCCACAGAAGAAAGTGGCTAATATAGACGGCGGCCCAACGACTTGTGGATGAAAAGAGTGATCTGGAAACATAAATGACTTCTGTTAGATATGAGACCACATGCTTTGGGAGTCTCATGATATTTATTTTTCTCCTCTAGGAGCTTGCACTCCATAGGGTGGCCTTGGGGTCCATTTTACTTTATGTAGTTTAGCCTGTGTTCTTGATTGGAAGTTTCAAAGTTGTGGGGAAAGGAGAGTGAGTGGGTGAAAGCAGTGGAAGTTAGTTTTCTGGGAGTCACAGGTATTGGGGTAGGAGTGCTGAAAATTGATACAGGGTACAAATCAAAATAGGGAGCATAGGATTTAACTTCCTCTTAACCTGGTTATGTAAAATTGTTCTTTGGTTGGCACTTAATTTATGATAAAATTTAATCATTCAGAATAAGGTAAATTAGCACTCAGTATTAACTTGATCTAACTATGCTTTTTAAAAACTTTCTGAAGCTGGAGAGCTCTTTTACAAGGGTCTTCTTCCTGAAATGCAAACAATATAAGATTTGATAGCTATGCAGTAGGCGGGGATTAATCATGTCCCTATAAACTCATTTATTTTTAAAGAATCCCCAGTCAGTTCTCTATGACTCATTGTTTTTTCGGGGAAAAGAGTTTTAAAGCACTGCCACAGAATATACATAAAAGTAATACCACTTTAGTAAAGGCAGACCCTTTCAATTATTCAGTTAATAGATATTTATTGTCTACTGTGTATTCCTCATTAAGCCAGGTATAGAATAAACAATGAAAAACAAGACAAGGAAGGTCTCTGCCCTTGATCCTATGCCCACTGTTGGAAACTCTAAAAATATGCAAAGGAATACATTTAAAATAAAAAAGTCAAACACAAATCATAAGTACTGGCAGCAACAAATCATCAGTGTTACTCAAGTCATTTATGACCCTAATGGACACTGAGCCACATGCTGAGTCATTCTTCCTGAACTCTCATTGTGTAAAAAGCACTATTAGATATTGCAGGTGATTTTCAAGAACGTTAAAGAAATTCAGCTCTCAAATTTTATAATTTTATTTTTCTCCTTCAAGAACATAAGATGGAATATGTTTCAGAAAAAGTGTAATCAATTAAAGAGATGTAACATCTATATTTAGACTTCATTTCCTTGTTTTACATTATAGACATGTTGTTGAAATGGTGGCTATACAATGGTATCATTTGAAACACACATTTAAAGAAATCCTGCTGTGATTCTTTTCACTAAACAGAGGAAAACCTTTTTAACACAGATAAATCATTAGACGTTTTTTGTCCTCTAGGTCTGAGTTTTGGTAAGTTGGGTTTTCCTGATCAACAGACGTGTCTGCATGTACATATAAAGCCTCTCAGTGAGTCTGAGAAAAGGGCAGGAAATGCAGGTAGATCCTGCCAGGGAATATTTAGGTAGAAGTGATTCTGCAGCCTGTGATCGGTGGGAGCCCCTTGCTCCTGGACTTAACGCACTCAAACACCACAAGCCAAGGACAGTCCATCTGAGTCAGCAACAGAGAGCAAGCAGGAACCAAGAGAAATAAATCGATATCATCATCAGTGTTGTTTAACATTTCTTTATTAAGCTTTGCAGCCTAACAAATATTTAACAACTCTTTTGTTCCCTAGACTGGTTAACCAAGAAACAAATCCGGAAGGAAAGGAGCTCTGTTCCCAAGCTTCTGGGAGGGAACTTACTGTTCTCTTCAACCAATTAAAGGCCATTAAAAGCATGTGGTTTTTCCCTTAAGGCTTTAATTTAAATAGACAGACGCAATGATGTTGCTAATGGAGGTGCCTCTTCTTTCATTTCAGTGTGGATGGCACAAATACCATCCCTGTGGTGAGGACTGTGGCCGGGATAGAAGGATGGTGTGTGTTGAAATGGTAAAGGTTAGTGGCAAGAGAGGCGCCTCTTGGATCTCTTGGTCCTGCCCACAGTCTCTCCCCAGCCAGAGAAGCCCTTGGTGCCAGTTTGCTGGCTTCCCAGTTCCTTCCCATTCTTCCGGTATATGCAGTAGGAACAGACAGAAGGAGTTCTCACAGTGCATTGGTCTCCAAAGAAGCAGATACAGATTGTGTAATAGATAGGCATAGCTTAGTGGCAGATTGTAAAGAAGGATGAATTAATCTCAGGACAGAGCCTCTGAGGTTAAACAGACAGCGCAGGTGCAATGCACCTCAGGAAACTGAGACCTGTTTCTGCTCTCTGTAAAAACACTCATGTGGTTTTGGGGATGAACCTCTTCTGAAGAGGATCCAGAAACTTGCATTTAATTCTCAATTGTGTAAATCTGTCTAGACAGTTCTCTTGGAATTGGCCCCTTGCCTTTCTCTGGTAGAACCTTTTTTGATACGTCATACTGTTAGGGTTGCCATGAGGTTTGGGCATACTGGGAATTGAATGTTTTGGATATTAAGCTCCATTCTCACCATTTTTTTTTTAGGATTAGAAAGTTCTTCCAACAACAAGCCAGGCTAATTTGAGAGTTATTGTGGGTAGAAACTGAGAAAAGTATGAAGCAAACTTTCTGTAGCCCAGTGAGTGAGGGAGGGGAAAGAATTGACTGCACCATAAATTACAGCAAGCAGGGCAGGATCTGAGGTCTGACACACTGCATTTGAATATCTGCTTTGCCATTTAACTTTGTGACTCTGGGTAAACCTCCTGGAGCCTTATTTTCATGGGATTGCTGTGAAATTTTATAGAAAACGCATATATAAAGCACCTAAAACAGCAGGCACAAAGAGCTGCTGCTCTAGACCTTTTGATTTCCCTATAGTTTTACTTTCTTTTGTTTTTTGGCTAAATTCAACTACTCATGCTCTTTTAACCTTTTAAGATAAAACGCCTACAAATGAGACAACAGTATAATTAGAAAGGTTAAAACATAAAACTCAAGGAGATGTTTAATTTTATTTGTACATGGGGTGTGCTGTAGTTAAGTACATGGAGTTTGTGCATTTCCTGTTTCCTCTTGCAAAGATGTAGCAAATGAAATGGCCATTTGTAAGCATTAACGGATAATTTGAAAACACTAGTATTGTTGAAAAGCTTCCCTCTCAATAGGCCCTGCTAATGTTTAGGATTTTATTCCACAGTATGATGGTTAACATGCGCTAATCATGAAAAACCATTATTAATGCCCCTATGATTGAAAGCACTGTATAGCATTTCCAAATCGATTTGAACCTCACTAAATCCTAGACCTACACTGAAACAAAACTGGTTTGTGACAAGCAATTGTTTTTCCTAAGTCCCAATAACTCAAATATTTTCATTAAAATACACAAAACCCTGGACTTACTTGAAGCCTGGAAAGTGCATTTATTTTTTTTCCTTTTTATTTTTAAACAAAGGAGCTGAAAACATCAGAAATAATGAAAGCCGCATATTTTTATTGCTCTTTTCTTACAAGAACTGATTTTTAATGAAATTTAGTTTAAAAAAAAAATCTCGTTCCTGTGCTGAACCTTTTTGCATGGCACATTCCAGCCTGGGGCTATCTTTTATTGGCCAAGTTATAAACCCCAGAAAAGGGGGTTTTATAGTGGAAATGCTGACAGAACCCGAATAGTGCTACTGGGTGCCTCTCTAATTAGTCTGAAATTCTGAAAGCCGAATTCCATAATATGTGGCCTGTACTGTAGTGAGATTACAGTGTGGGCCAAACCCCAAGCTTAACTGGACGTTTCATGTGCAATCGGGGCTTCATATAGACTATGGTGGAGCCTTTTACAGTTGTAAAATGCTAGTACTTTTAAGCAAGAGAAGTCTTTATTGGTCCTCTTACTTATTTAAATGTTAAATAGGACTGTTTGGATATTTTTTGATAATCTAGGAGTCCCTGGCATGCAGACCCCACTTCCCAGACAAGCTTCCACCTGGGCCTGGATAGATGGATTTCTAGGAATCCATTTTAGCACTTATTTAAACACTTTCCATAAAGCCAGTTTTTATTTGTGCTCAAGTGTTTGGTGCTAATGTTGACAGAGAAACATCCTGCCAGGGCACCGAAGTGAGTCAACAACAGGACTTGTACAGCTTTTTACACAGGAGTCCATTTCGGCTTGTCTCCCTCTCTGCCCTGCCCCCATCCGACTCGCCTAGTCTTGGCCCCTTTGCTTGGAGAGATTAACAGGCGCTCAAACTTGCCCAGCACCGGTCTGATAGGACCCATTTTTCTTGCAGCTGCGAGCACCAGGCACAAGATCCCTGAGCTAAGGTGCCGTGGCCCTGGCCTTGAGCTGGCCCAGCTCTTCCCCCAGGGCCCTACCCAAGAAAAAACCAGGAGTTCCAGAATCACTTTAAGAGTCAAGAACCCTCCCCCTTCCTGCACTGCGACCCTGATTTCCCCCTTATTTCTCCTTAATCTTTTAGTTGACTGGGTTCCTCCCACCATGGGTTTCAGTATCCAGAGGTATTCCACCACACTCAAGAGATTAGGGGACACATGGAATGAGTCTCCTGTCAGCAACAGTCCAAGAGATACATGTCCCCAAAGTAAACAGCAAGGCCAACGAAAAATCAGAAAGACTGAAGTTCTTACAAGCACCATCCTGGACTACAACCTTGGTGCCTTGTAGCTAAAGGCTCTACAGGAATAAGTTTGTTTACCCTGAAAACCTAGAGAACATTTTACGGTTTTAAAATTTATTTTCAATTGGAAAATAATTGCTTTATAATGTTGTGTTGGTTTCTGAGGTACAACAACGTGAATCAGCTATAAGTATCCTATTTTAATGAAACTGGCAATCAAACTGCCTTTCTCTTGGAACTTGTTATTCCCTTGCATACTATTTTTGGTCCAGACATTACTCCTTGGCAATTTTCAGGAACCAGGACTCTGCTTTATCCCTGCACTCTTGTTTCTTAACTACATTTCCTTTATTTCTACATTCCCTCACTTACCTAATTAGGAATGCTTAAATCTACTCTTTGGAACCCAAGGACAGTCAAGGAGCCAGAAGCCTATTTTCCTGCAAACAAGGGACAGGAATCACAGGAAGGTTTTTCTACTACCCAGGAGCACCCCACAGAGCCCTGGTTGTTTTTGAACCCTATTCCCTCCCTACTCCTCACTCCTCACTGTTCTAAAATTCTCCTTAATCTTGAGAGGAAGACACGTGAGACAAGAAAGAGAATAACGTTTTGGAAAGAGAAGTTAATCATGAACTCAGCAGAGAAACTTAGCTTTAGGCACTGAACCAGGTTTGGTTTGCCTGTTGCTCAGTAAGTCAAAATGCTGAGACACCAAAGGCTGCCGCAAAGAGTGGAGACAGAGCAAGCTTCAGAGCTGCGTCCCTGAGGGCAAGGGGCTGGGGTTTTATAGGATTGCTATAAAGAAGCAGGGCAGTCTGGGGTATGGGGGACGTGGGAGTGCAGGGAAAGGTGACTGAATAAAGGTGCAGTAGTTATCACTCTGCACAGGTGTAACTGAGCTATAGGCCTCTGTATGTGCTTAGCATGAGCTGAGGGTGGAGTTTTCCCCCCTCTGATGTCAAAAGGTTACTGAGTGGACACTTGTGCATGCCCGGTTGCATGGTCCATGGTCCTATCCAGTCTTAATCAACTCAGCAGGAACCAGGCACAGCTGACTCAAAGTTCCTGGAAAACAACTTGGGCAAAACATCTTTTTGTTTAGGCCCTGTGCCATTTGGAGGGCATGCAACTCTTTTGTACTGACAATTCAAACAACCTTGGTAAGTGAAGGCAGGTTAAATGGATTCTGACTAGCGATTAGCCACGGTTTCAAGAAGACATTTTAATAAAGAGAAGTTTGAGTGAAATAAGATTGGCATCTCTCTAAGATTTAGCTGATTGAACTTGCAACCGAGTAGTAAGACTCCAGGAAAGGCACTGCAGCAATGGCATACTAGTGGACTCATTTTCAGTAGGTAAACAGCACGTTGAGGAAAGAGAGTGGCTGGAAGGGGACAAGCTGATCCTAAAGCTTGCATGAAAGATAAAGAATCAAAAATCGTCAAGGTACATTTGAAGAAAACAGGAAGTGAGAATTCATCCTAGAAGATATCAAAGCTTCTTGTAAAGTTACAGTAATGAAGACATTGGGCTCTTGGTTGCAAGACAAGTAGACCAATGAAAGAGACCACAAAGTCCCAAAGTAGACATAAGGGCATTGAGCAGTTCTAGAGATAGCATGAGATCTCAGTGACATCAACTTTTTTAAAATGATGTTTGCACAAATGGATAAAGAGGTAAAAATGTAGATTTCTTATCTCGTATCATATATGAAAATGCATTTCGGAAAAGGGAAACATTTAAACTTTTACTATTAAATATGGAAAATATCTATACAAAATGGGATAAAGATTTGTTAAATAAAATGCACAAACCATAGGAAGAGATTGATCAAGTAGGTTAACTGAAGTTACACTGAGAAGCTGCAGACTAGAAGATATTTGCAATATATATAACTGATAAAAGAGTAGACACGGTGTCTGTGTGTGCATGTGTGTATAGGCACACTTATTTATTCATGAGTTCTGGGAGTATAAATTGTCCAGTCCCTTTGGATAAAATTTGGCAATATCCAATGTGGTTAAAGTTGAATATACTCTATCACACAGCAATTCCCAGTCTAGTGTATACAGAAAAGAAACTTTTGCTGATGTGTATAAGGAGTCACATGTAAGACTATTCAATGCAGTATTGACATGACAAAGAATCAGAAAGAATGTAAATGTTTATCAAGTATGAAACAGAAAAAAATTGTTATACAAATGTCGGCAACTGCACTGTTGGTGGGAACGTAGACTGATTAAGCCACTGTGGAAATCAGTATGGAGGTTCCCCTAAAAACTAAAAACAGGACTATCATATGACCCAGTAATTCCACTCCTGGCTATATATCTGAAAGAAACAAAAACACTAATTCCAACAGATACGTGTACTCCAATGTTCATAGCAGCATTAATTACAATAGCCAAGATATAGAAGCAACCTAAGTTTCCATCAACAGATAAATGGATAAAGAAGATATGGTATATATAAACAATGAAATACTACTCAGCCACAAAATAGAATGAAAATTTTTCCATTTGCAGCAACATGGATGGATTTGGGGGGCATTAAGCTAAGTGTTCTTTGGAAGGAATGATGCTAAAGCTGAAACTCCAGTACTTTGGCCACCTCATGCGAAGAGTTGACTCATTGGAAAAGACTCTGATGCTGGGAGGGATTGAGGGCAGGAGGAGAAGGGGACGACCGAGGATGAGATGGCTGGATGACATCACGGACTCGATGGTCGTGAGTCTGAGTGAACTCTGGGAGTTGGTGATGGACAGGGAGGCCTGGCGTGCTGTGATTCATGGGGTCACAAAGAGTTGGACACGACTGAGCGACTGAACTGAACTGAAGCTAAGTGAAGAAAGTCAGACAGAGAAAAGCAAATGCTGTATGATAACCTTTACATGTGGAATCTAAATATAACAACAAACTAGTGAGTGTAACAAAAAGCAGACTCACAGATACAGAGAACAAACTAGTAGTTACCAGAAGGGAGGGAGGAAGGGCAATATAAGGGCAGGGGGTGGGACAGATAAACTGTTGCATGTAAGATAGGATCAAGGATGTATTATACTACAGGCGGATATACCCAATATTTTGTAATAACTGTAAATGGAAAGTAACTTTTAAAATAGTATAAAAAATTAAAGAATAGCTAAAAAAGAGAAATTCTTATAAAATCATAAAATGGAATTTATGCTATATAATGGTTAAAGCAAATGAATTAGATCTACATGTACCTCCACAGATACATCTCAAAACATATAGTTAATTGAAAAAAGCAATTTGCATGGATATATACAGAATATATACACATTGAAACTGTTAATAATTTTTAAAATTCACTAGATACTTCTGTTATGGGTAAATATATATGTTGCAAAGTAAAATGATAAAGTTATAAAGGCAATATTATATCTTCCAGATCATGATTTCCTCTGGGGAGCAAACAGGAGGAACAGTTAAATCTATATAGTTTTATAAGCTTTATAAAAATTTCTATTTGCACTTTAAATCTCATCCTCTTACTATTTTCCTTTTAATGTATAATTTACAATGTACAAAGGCTACTAGTATATTAGAACACATATTATTAATACTTATGCAATCATTATATAATCACATGCAGTCTTATGCAAAATGCTTGAGATGCTTTTTCACTTACACATAAACAACTTATTATATCAATAAATCATTTTCTTCAATATTATTTATTTAACTAGCACCTTTTTGTTATTTTTTTGTAATATTTTCAATCATAACATTTATTTCTGATTATAAAAATAGACATTTGCTGTAGAAAATATAAAAAATACAGAGAAAAGTTTAAATCACTCATTATATTACCATTCAAATAAAAATTAATATTTTTGTGAGTGTTTTTTTTTNTATTTTTTTGTAATATTTTCAATCATAACATTTATTTCTGATTATAAAAATAGACATTTGCTGTAGAAAATATAAAAAATACAGAGAAAAGTTTAAATCACTCATTATATTACCATTCAAATAAAAATTAATATTTTTGTGAGTGTTTTTTTTCCAGTCTGTGTGTTTGTACATTTGCAATATGTAGACTAAAATTCTAATTTTGGAAAAACTATTAAAGACTAGCATATGTAGCTCTGCCTTTTTTAACTTTATATTTTATCATAAGCATTTCTCCATTTCATTAAATATTCCTTAAAACCTTAAAATTTAATAGTTATATAGTTTCCATCAAATAGATTGACCATAAATCACTTAGCCAGACCAACTGTTGGACATTGATCATATTTCCAATTTGTCACTACTGTAAATAGCACTGTAATAAATACTGTTATATAGAAATTGTGGTAAGCCTTGGAGATTATGGCAGACTCTGGGTCAAAGGATAAGAACTTTTTAAGGCTCTTAATACATATTGCCAAACTGCTTTTCAAAAAGTATCAGACAATATTTTATACCTATACATAAGTGATATGGGGATATATTAAAAACATTAAACATTTTATTTTTATATAATCTAAGTCGGCATGTTAATTCATGGAATGAATCTGTTCTTAAATTTGATACAAGAATCTATACTTATGATTTAATTTGCTTGCAATCCATGGAAAAAAGTAGTTCTTATAAAGATAAAATGTTTTCATAATTGAAACATTAGTCATCTAACTTGATAAATGTTCTTTTAGGACATACTAGAAACTAAAAGAAAAAATTCAGTGTTTCTTTTGTGGTATAAAAACAAATGAATACATCTGGAAATGCTATAAATTTACATATAAAGTTGCCTCAAAAATAGAGAAAAAATACATATGGAAGAGGAAAAGATTCAATGTTTTTTAAATAATATGTACCATAATTGGAGCTTATTTATAAAACATTTTCATTATTAAAACCAAAACATATGGTTGTTTTTCATGAGAGTTGGCAAGTGTTTTTATTGCTTTATAAAAAATTATTGAATTATGCTGTATAAATCTAATCGGCATATAGATTTTTAATAGTATATATTCTCTTTCATTAACTTAGAGCTGTTTTCCATAAATTCCAAATAATCGTTAAAGCTCAAAATAAGAGCTTATGAGGTTAAATCTAGGTGTTAAAAATTTAGACAAATCAAATTTTGAAATATAATTTTAGAACACGTTCTAGGTCTTTTCAGATTTTCATGGATGGTGGATTCAAGTGATTTCTAAAGAAATGCTTTATTCTACCACCCACTGTGAAATATAAATGCTATCAATAGAAAAGCAAAGACTTTAGGATATTAAGTAGCTTTCAATTTTAGAAGTCAATAAAGGTCAGAGCTCTTTGACTGCAAAAGTGGGTTATATTTACTGCATTCATTCTTTCTAACACTCAAACAGACATGAAATTTCATGGATAATTTTTGCCAGTTTCAATCCAAGAAGGAAGACTCTCATGGAGATAAAGACCAAAACTGTCACATTTGCGCTTTAGAATGTGGCAACAAACCAAAGTTACATCGTATTTTGTTGAAGTTTGGAATTCAGTTCAAAACAGTTTCACTTTAAAAGTTCAGTCTATTAAAATAGTTTTTATCCATCTGTGCCACTTCCTGGGCTTCCTTGGTGTCTCTGATGGTAAAGAATCTGCCTGAAATGTGGGAGACCCACGTTTGATCCCTGGATTGGGAAGATCCTCTGTAGAAGGGAACGACAATCTACTCTAGTACTCTTGCCTGGAGTATTCCATGGACAGAGGAGCCTGGTGGGCTACAGCTCATGGGGTTGCAAATAGTCAGACATGACTGAGCGACTACACTTTGGCCACTTTCTGCATTTCATGAATGGATTTTGAGTGCCTCCAGAGATCAATGACAATGCCTACCTGGCTTCTTTGGGAGATGACTGGGAAAGGAGCACTCACCTGCTAGGGAGATGGCCAGTTCATAGGAAGGGATGGATGGTTATTCTTCTTGGAGTTCCCAGCACCTACTGCTAGGCCCTAGGAGATCAGTGGGCGTCACGAACGTGCCAGAGGTAAAATAGGAATATTGTAATTTATTGAGTTTATATGATGACTTTCATGGTTGAGAGAAAAAATTCGTGCAAGAAAAAATTAAAGAAGTTCTATACAGACCCAAAGGTAAACTCTTCACTGTTGATTCCAAACCAAAAATACACTGAACAAAGCAGAGTAGGTAAACAAGGCCAGATTTCTTTGTTTTTATTTTCGTTTTCTGGAAATAAATTATAATGCTGTTTCGTTAGGATAAGATCAATTGGTGGCTCTAGTGGTAAAGAACTTGCCTGCCAATGCAGGAGATGTGGGTTTGGTGCCTGGGTTGGGAAGATCCTCTGGAGGAGGGCATAGCTACCTACTCCTGTATTCTTGCCTGGAGAATCCCCATGGATGGAGGAGCCTGTTAGCCAGGCAGGCTACAGTCCATAGCGTCGCAAAGAGTTGGACACAACTGATGCAACTTAGCATGCATGCACGTACAATTTATTAATTAGTACACATTGATTATGAATTTGAGCAAACTCTGGGGAAGAGGGAAGGACAGGGGAACCTGGCATGCTGCAGTCCCTGGGGTCGCAAAGAGTCAGACACGACTTAGTGACTAAACAATGGCAACAATATATTGATTACTTACTACGTGCCCAGCTATGTGCAAGTGAGACAAAGAGGCACAAGCCATGGTTTCCTGCATGTAAGGAGTCAATTTATTTGGGGACCTTAAGGCACAGGGGAAAATGAGACTGGATGATTGCATCCTTCTTTTGAAGCTGACATTGCCATAGGAACTCATTCAGTTAATGACACCTGTGTGTTTATAGGGTCACCGAACCCTTTCTACTGATTCCGAAGCCAATAGTACAGATAGTTCTAGGCCCCACATCAGACTTTGCAACCTGAGGATCTGGCAAAGGGGCTGGGACTCCACAGGGAACTTGACTTTGAAGGCCAGTGGGATCTGATTACAGAACTTCCACAGGACTAGGAGAAACAGCGGAGAAGGCAATGGCACCCCACGCTAGTNCACATCAGACTTTGCAACCTGAGGATCTGGCAAAGGGGCTGGGACTCCACAGGGAACTTGACTTTGAAGGCCAGTGGGATCTGATTACAGAACTTCCACAGGACTAGGAGAAACAGCGGAGAAGGCAATGGCACCCCACACTAGTACTCTTGCCTGGAAAATCCCATGGACAGAGGAGCCTGGAAGGCTGCAGTCCATGGGGTTGCTGAGGGTCGGACACAACTGAACGACTTCACTTTCACTTTTCACTTTGATGCATTGGAGAAGAAATGGCAACCCACTCCAGTGTTCTTGCCTGGAGAATCCCAGGGACGGGGTAGGCTGGTGGGCTGCCGTCTATGGGGTCGCACAGAGTCAGACACGACTGAAGCAACTTAGCAGTAGCAGCAGCAGGAGAAACAGAGACTTGTGTGCACCAGGACCCAGGGAAAAGGAGCAGTGACCCCACAGGAGACTGAGCCAGACCTGTGTGTGAGTGTTTGTGGGTCTCCGGTGGAGGTGTGGGTTGGTAGTGGCCTGCCCTGGGGACAAGGGCACTGGTAGCAGCAGTCCTGGGAGGTGCTTGCTGCCACAAGACTCTTGGAGGTCACCATAAGCCCTACCAGAGTCTTCAGACTCCAGTACAGGGTTGCCTCAGGCCAAACAGCTAACAGAGAGGGAGCACAACCCCACCCATCAGCAGATAAAGATTTACTGAGCACGGCCCTATCCACCAGAGCAAGACCCAGTTTTCCCCACATCCAGTTCCTCCCATCAGGAAGCTTGCACAAGCTTCTTATCCTCATCCATCAGAGGGTAGATGGAAGAAGCAAGAACTACAGTCCCTCAGCATCCAGAATGAAAATCACAATCACAGAAACCTAACCCAAATGATCACATGGATCACAGCCTTGTGTAACTCAATGAACCTATGAGTCATGCCATGCAGGACCACCCAAGACAGACAGGTCATGGTGGAGAATTCTGACAAAATGTGGTCCACTGGAGATGGCAATGGTAAACCACTTCAGTATTCTTGCCTCAAGAACCCCATGAACAGTATGAAAAGCAAAAAGATACGACACTGGAAGATGAGCCCCCAGGCTGGTAGGTGTCCATTATGCTATTGGGAAAGAGCAGAGAAATAGCTCCAGGAAGAATGAAGAGGATGGACCAAAGGGTAAATGACGCTGGCTTGTGGATGTGTCTGATGGTGAAAGTAAGTCTGATTCTGTAAAGAACACTATTGCATAGTAACCTGAAATGTTAGGTCTATGAATCAAGGTAAATTGAGCGTGGTCAAGTAGGAGATGGAAAGAGTGAACATCAACATTTTAGGAATCAGTGAATTAAAATTGGACAGGAATGGGTGAATTTAATTCAGATGACCATTATATCTACTACTGTGGGCAAGAATCTTAGAAGAAATGGGATAGCCCTCATAGTCAACAGAAGAGTCCGAATTGCAGTACTTGGATGCAATCTTGAAAACGACAGAATAATCTCAGTTTGATTCCAAGGCAAACCATTCACCATCACAGTGATTCAAATCTATGCCCCAACCATTANATAGCCCTCATAGTCAACAGAAGAGTCCGAATTGCAGTACTTGGATGCAATCTTGAAAACGACAGAATAATCTCAGTTTGATTCCAAGGCAAACCATTCACCATCACAGTGATTCAAATCTATGCCCCAACCATTAATGTTAAGGGCTTCCCCAGGTAGCTCAGATGGTAAAGAATCTGCCTGCAACGAGGGAGATCTAGGTTTGATCCCAGGATCAGGAAGATCCCCTGAATAAGGAAATGGCAACCCAATCAAGTATTTTTGCCTGGAGAATCCCATGGACAGAGGAGTCTGATGGGCTATGGTCCATGGGGTCACAAAGAGTCGGATACCACTGAGCAACTAACACTTTCACACTTTCGATTAATACCAAAGAAGCTGAAGTTGACTGGGTCTATGAAGACTTACCATACCTTCTAGAACTGACACCAAAGTGACACTGTCCTTTTCAACATAGGAGATTGGAATGCAAAAGTAAGAAGTCAAGAGATACCTGGTATATAACAGGCAAGTTTGGCCTTGGAGTAGAAAATGAAGCAGGGCAAAGGCTAATAGAGTTTTGCCAAGAGAACACA
>SJYV01011701.1:0-15627 GCA_006410875.1 Neotragus pygmaeus
ACTCAGCTTTCTTTATAGTCCAACTCTCACATCCATACATGACTACTGGGAAAACCATAGCTTTGATTAGATGGAACAGTGTTGGCAAAGTAATGTCCCTGCTTTTTAATATGCTGTCTAGGTTGGTCATAACTTTCCTTCTAAGGAGTAAGCATCTTTTCATTTCATTGCTGCAGTCACCATCTGCAGCGATGGCAATTATATCAACACAACCATAGCAATTACATCAACGTAAACAAAAAGTCAATGGTTCAAAATGAAGTAGATAAATTGCTAATTTTCATTAAAGTCGGTTTATAATCCTCTTGAGCAAAGCCCCTTCACTGCATACTATGGTGAGATCCAATGTGAGAGAGCAGTTTTTTGGTTTTGTTTCAATTGCAGTGCATATCCCCTTAGGTAATTCTATTTGTGCTACTCACATAAATCAAGGTAATTCTATGATACAGGTTTTATATTATAGTTTCTTGTGTACTTATTACTTGGAGACTGATGCTTCTGAAACTTTTTTTTAACTGCAGTGTAAACTGACAGATTGCCCTAAGGGGTTCTTTCTTTGAGGAGAAATGACTAGAGGCTGTATTTTATTTTTGTAACCTCAGTTCCGCATTTGTAAACTGATTAAACTGAAATGCATTTATCTTACAACGAAAAAGGAAAAACTGATTCCTAATGGACTTGCCAGAGCAGTTTGGGAGTCTTACTCATAGAGTTTCAGTTAATATCTAAATGGTAATTGGTGTATCAATTAAGATAGCTTAAAGACAAAATAAAATAAATTTTAGTCTAATCCCCAAAGTAGGCAGTAGTGTTTAGAGAGATTAATCATTATATATGTTTTGGGACTCCTCATTTTTTTTTCTTTCAAACCTAAAACAGAATATTAATAATTTTGTTAACTAAAGATTTCCTCTCCAATTGAACTGTCATTCTAGAATGAGTTGTATAAACCAAAAACAAATATTTATTTAAGGATTTTTTGATGTTTGGTACATGGTTTATACTTCTATATGCCACTTGGTTTATATTTATCTGCTTAATTAATTATTACTACTCAATCATATTTCACAAAATGTAGGCAAACAAAACAAAGAAACACATGTATGTATGTTTGACCATATTTTCTCCAGGAAATATAGGGTATATATGAGTAATCAAGGAAACATCATTAAAAATCATTACGCAATTGAGAGAATAGAAAAAGAGACAAGTTGGCAGAAATAATTTAAAGTAATTTAAACTGATAAAAATTGTAGGGCAAAATCTTTATTTCTAGCACAAGAGTATATCAGAAGGCACACTGTTAACCACCAATAGAGGCTTGAGCTTTGTTTGTTACTAATGTTGATTTAAGGAGCTGGAAGCATACCAGAAAGAAAAAGAAAAAGGCATAGATATTTGAAACTCAGAGAGAAATACTGTATGAAAAGCTGCTATAACCTACAAAGGCACATCTTCAAAATTTTGCCTTAACATGAGCTAATTTGTAATATGAAGAGTGGCGTGGAAAGTCAGCCCAGGCATGGGGAAGTCTGAAAGCAAACACTCACCCAAAGTCACTGAGTATCCAGAAGTGAAACAGGATCCTAACTTGTGTTTCAAGATAATCATTATAGATCCTTATTTTCAATTAAGATTTTGACCATACAATTTTGAAAAGCTTTTTTTCCTGAAGTATTTCTTTTTTTGTCATATGGATTTTAAAAATCTTTTTAAAATTAATTTTTTGTACAGTAGACTCTTATTGGTTTCTATTTTAAATACAGCAGGTATACATGTCAATCCCAATAGAAGTTATTTAATTTAATGAGAATTTTACATATTTTCTCTGACTGTTGAACAATTTGGAATGTTATTAACCAATGGTAATAAAGTAACTGAAAATGAAAGTGAAAGTTGCTGAGGTGTTTCTTACTCTTTTTGACCCCATTGGCTGTGTTCTCCAAGCCAGATCTTGGCTAGATCTTTTCCAGGGGATCTTCCCAATCCAGGGATCGAACCTAGGTCTCCTGCATTGCAGATGGGTATTTTACCAGCTGAGCTACCAGAGAAGCCCAATATAAAAGTTATTAACATCAAATCAAAATGTTCAATTTTATACAATTAGTATTTCTTTCTCTTTTAAAAATGTTCTGATTATTTTAATTACTATTATTGAAACAATACAATAAAATTAATGTTTTAATGAATGGACATGCCTCACACTGTAAGCCTATAAGGACTTATGGAATATTCAGTAAATACATACAACTCATCCTAAAGATTTTATAATTTCACAAAAATTCCACATTCTAAACATTGCTGGAAGCAGCTGTGTGTTAAGGTCCTGAGGAAAAGTACTTACGAAACCAACAAAGCCACCTTTTTATCAACTGATACAGTGCTAATAAACGTTAGAAAATATTTGGGGCCTGGTTGTCAAGTACTGAGAAATGATACTGCACCCTTGAATACGTTCTTAATATCAGTTGGCTGATAACGTTGCTGCAGGTGTCATCTATCGCCATGAACTGTACTGCTTCACTTTATCACTCAGACTAGATCACAATGTTCCAACAGCTGCAGTCTGTTAACTCTCAACCAAATAGCTAAAATGCCCTTAAAGGAAACCTTACTTGCCTTTGAAGGTTCCCTAGCAATTTTGAAGATTTCATAAACACTGGTAAAGCTCAATATTTGCTATTGGATCAATACTGAATTAATTGTGAAGTAAAAGAGAAAAAGACTTTTTTTCCTCCACGAGAAAACCAAGTAACATATATTGTTACAAAACAAAGTTTGTAAGACCTGTTCACATATTTCAGTAAAAATTAAGAATTTTATACTCTATTGGATTGCCCTTGCAAACTACAAGAGCATGACATGCTCATGGCAATGGAGGACACAAAAGAGCACAAGATAAAATTAATTGTGCATGAGTTCTAAGTCACTTCAGTTGTGTCCGATTTTTTGTGACCCCATGGACTGTAGCCCACCAGGCTCCTCTGTCCATGGGATATTCCAGGCAAGAATACTGGAGTGAGTCACCATGACATCCTCCAGGGGACCTTCCCGACTCAGGGATCTAACCCATCTTTTCTCCATTCCAAAAGGAAAAAAAAAATATTAACTGTACAGTGGACATCTTTTCAAGTAAATTTTCTATGCTCATGGAAACATATGACATAAGACACACAAAATCTGTTTATACAAAAATGTTGTTTATTATAGACATTACTTTGCAACTAGAATCTTTTGCCTAGCAGTATGTTTATAGAGAAATTGATTTTTTTAATGATTGTATAGTATCAAATATATATAGATTGTGCTATGATTTTTTTAAGTCATTGTCATTCTCCTATTATTGGGCATTTGGGGTCCTTTCATTTATTATCACTTCAGAGAATTTTGCTGGAAGTTGTTAAACAGTGGAACTTTTCTTTCCATATTTTCATTATGAAGTGAGAATGTTGAATATAGTGGGGTGCATATTTCAATGTTAGATTCTACCAGTTCAGTTTCCCAGAAGATTTGCCGTGATTGGCACTTTCATCAGAAATGTATGAGAGGACCATTTTGCTTGTCCTCACCAGCATTGGATATTATTATTCTTCAGTATATTTGCCAGTATAATCAATGAATTGTTAGTCATTGATTAGCTTTTTCTTGATTCATAAAGAGGTTAAACAACTTTTAAAATACTTAGTGGAAAACTGAAATGATAGTATTTCTTACTCTGTATATTCTTTTCATAATCTCAACCAACTTTTTCATTTGGTTTAATGGTCCTTTACTTTTTAATTTGCTGGAGATATTGGTACATTAAAATATCATTACACTCCTTTTTTTCTATGTTTCAGATCTTCTCTCCCAGCTTTTTTATGTTTGTCTTATTTTTCTATTTGGGGAATATTAATTTCTTATACTCAACTATATTACATATGCTTCTTTCCTTGGTATCTTCTATCTTGCTAAATATCTTTCTAATTTTTTAAATTTGGATCTTAATCTTTTTAGAATTTACGTTTACATGTGGNTTTATGTTTGTCTTATTTTTCTATTTGGGGAATATTAATTTCTTATACTCAACTATATTACATATGCTTCTTTCCTTGGTATCTTCTATCTTGCTAAATATCTTTCTAATTTTTTAAATTTGGATCTTAATCTTTTTAGAATTTACGTTTACATGTGGTATGAAATAGTGGTTTAATTTGCTGTTTACAATGCTTTTTGATGATTGAAAATTAATATTGTAATTCCACAAATTTCCAAAGATATTACTTATATACTTACATGATTCTAACATGTAATTATTCCAGCATGGATTTTATAGCATGATACTTTTTCTTTTTTCCTCCCCTCCTTTCTGGTTTTGAGTCCTGAAAACATTGATTGATTCTAAACAAAATCCCTGTGAATTACCTGCTATTCTGAATTTTGTTCAGGTCTGTTGTTATTTGGGCTGGGGGAGGGAGCAGAGTACATGCATGTGTGTGTTTGGATGTGTTTGTGTTTGTCTATGTATGTATCATGTGGTTGTTACTCTCTCTCTGCATTTTCTTTCTTTGTTTTTGAACTAGCATAGATTCTGACAGCCTAAAGGGTCATACCCCACTCAGACTTTTATCAGAAGGTTTTGTTTGCTATTTTCTTTGGAACACTGTAAATATCTTCTGGCTACAGCAGCACAGGTGATTTTTGATGAACCAGTTCAAGAAATGTCTGTGAAAGCTATGAAGCTCACAGTTAGAAATTAAGTAAATTTTAGAAATTAGTTAGGAATTTCATTACTTGGCAGGGGTTGGGGCTAGCATCTTATTTTTTGTTTTGTTTTTTTGAAGTGATATTGGATATACAGAAATAGATTACTAAACATCTGCATGGTCATGACACGCTTCATTGTCATTAATGACTAAGGGTATAATATCAGTTTCATTCTCTACTACAAAGACAAGGAATTAAAAAGGGGGAGAGTGTAAAGTAGCAAAATAACTTATAATGATAATGACCATTATTTAATAATTCTTACTATCCAACACATTTTATAATAATAATCATACATGTTGAAATTTAAAATATGTGTTTGAAAAATAAAATTGTACTTTTAAAAATGATGTTGCTGCTGTTGTTTAGTTGCTAAGTCATGTCTGACTCTGCAGCCCCATAGACTGTACCCTACCAGGCTCCTCTGTCCATAAGATCTCCCAGGCAAGAATATTGAAGTGGGTTGCCACTTCCTTCTCCAAGGAATCTTCCTGATCCAATGATTGAACCCATGTCACCTGCATTGACAGGTGGATTCTTTATCAATGAGCCAAAAATGATATTTCAATTTAAGTTTGAGTTTTCTTTCTTGATATAAATAATTTCCATTCATATAAAATTTTGCCTGAAGGTGATTTTCCTAGGTAGTTGGTTAGTGGGGATATCACTGATAATGAGAATAATGAAATGAAGACAGTCAAATATGCAACAGATTTGTCCAATTCTTCTAATTTCTCTGATGTTCACATAGAAAAAAATATTTTATTTCCCTTGGAAGCATTAAGAAAAGGGATCCAAACTGTTGTAACATTGGAGTTTAAATCCAAAAAAAATGTATTCGGACTGTGACAATCACAAATGCTTGAATAAAATGCTTTCTTTATTATATAAAATATTTTATTCCCTTAAAGTTTAATTTTAAAGACTGTTTAAAGCAAAAAGAAATCAGAACTAAGGCTCATAAGTTAATTCATATAGAATACAATATTTAAAAGCAACTCTCCTACAGTTATTTTTTGTAAATAATTATTTTACACTTTGTTCATGCTTATTCATCAAGGTACTTATAAATGTGATCATCAGTGAAGTTCTATCATATCAGGGCTTTCAAAATATTAAAACAGTGATTAACAAGGTGAAATGAAAGGAAAAAGCATATATTTATATCAATGAATTCAGAAAAAATAAGCCTTATCAAAATTTATTTGTAATCGAAGGAGCATTTTTAGTAAATTGAAAAATTTTAAACTATTTAAGGTAATGGTCAAACATACAAATAAATCTAAGTCTGTCATCATGTTTATAGCTATTTTAGAAATAGTTACCAAAAGAACTAGAATAGAATTACATTCTCTATCATTATTTCATTTTAATTTTATAGGTTGTATGTGTGGTCTGGAAGAGTAGCAGATCCTGGTTAATTTCAATAAATCTAGAAATTGAAACATAATATAAAATTAGGTGAAAAATGTCATTTCTTATGTAGGACAGGGAAATCTTGGAGAATCTAGAAATCATTAGAAATAAAATAGTTAAAGCAACATTGTTCAGCATAAAAATAATATTCAGAAATCAGAATACTTTATAATCATAATTAAATAGTATTTTTTAAAAACCTAAAAAAAGCTAAAATTAGAAGATACACATAAGTTTAGGTGCTAAATGATGTACAAGACCTTTCTAAAGAAAGTTATAAAATTATAACAAAGTATTGAAAAGATCTCAAAAACTGGATAAACATACTATGTTCATGGACAACACTATTCAAAATATAAATATTCTAAATTNCACGGAAACTGAAACAAACCTCTGGCAGCAAGACAGCAATTCAATGAAGTGATGTGTGTAGGCACAGAGCCCCCAGCCTTAGTCCTCCATGAGCGCCGTCGTAATCCAGCCTGGACCAGCTCCATGCAAACCAGCCACCTTGCCCCCATTTCCCTGCCCTTTAATTCATGCTGGTACCTCTGTTATCATAACATTTCTAATGCAGAGTGAACTCCCAGTTCAAAGGCCCTCCTTGTGCTGCCTCACACACAGTTACAAAAAGGAGGGGTTCCCACACACCCCTCACAGCAAAATGAGGAAGGGAAAGGTGGCAAGGGCAGCTGGTCTTCCATCACATGATGTTTCCTCAACTTAAAGCGCTGCTCTTCTTCTGAGGTGATGTGCTTCCTGCCTCCTGTATTAAAATGCCCTTTTTGTAATGAACCCATTGTCATTTTGCTTCATTTCTTTAAGTCAGTCTCCTTACTTGGGAGATTACAGAATTCATCACAGTAAATGGCCTAAATTTTCTTAAAATTAACTAGTCTGTTATTCCAGATTTCTACAAGGGACTAAGTGGCCTCTGCATGCTTACCACTTTGGATGAAGACCTTACTACCACTGGCACTTTTTTAAAAGTAAAAAACTAGGACTTCCTTGGTGGACCCTTGGATAAGAATCTGCCTGCCAATGCATGGGTCATGGGTTTGATCCCTGGTCTGGGAAGAGTCCGCATGCCAGGAGCAGCTGAGCCCACGTGTCCCCACTGCTGAATTCAGTGCACCCAGAGCCTGTGCTCAGCAGCAAGAGAAGCTACCGCAGGGAGAAGTCCACGCACCACAGCTAGAGAGTAGCCCCCACTCACTTCAACTGGAAAGAGCCTGCGTGCAGCAACAAAGAGCTAGCCCAGCAAAAAATAAGCAGCTTTCCAAAAAAAAAAAATTTTTAAGTGAAAAACAGGCAGAGATAAAAAGGCGTTTGTTCATAATACAGACTACTTGAAATGGTTGCAAGCCTCAGTATCTTTTCAAGAAGATACATGTCCCCATATGGACTACTCAAGATAGACATGTTTTTCTGCCTTGAATCATCTCCTGTTTTGTATTTGGAAATAATGCGTTCAGCAAGAAATGAGATTCCCTTCAGTCCCAACTCCATCAGGAGGACACAAGTGTCCAGACAACCCAAACAGCCTTTTTGTTTATGCACATCTTTCCACTTTTTAGTTATTTTATATCTTTACCTTTAAGTCTTGTAAACACGCATACTAATAGTGTCTGTCATCAAACACACCACACACACACATGCACACTAACACACTTTAAAGCAAACAATTCATCATTTCCTGCCCCAAGACCATATTTTACAATCAGAAGCCAATTGTCAGCACACATGCTCATAGATAAACGGACACGCATACCAGCTAATCGATGAATTTGCATGGAAACAGCATCGTGGGAAGGAAACCTGTGTTCCCAGATTTCCGGGCCAGGTGCTCAGCCTGTTAACATAAAGATCGGTCCTCCTGAGTCCAACCCATTGGGAACACTGCCCAAAATTACTTACAATTGCAAACACAGTTGATGCTAAGATAATTCTGCAAAATGAGAGCCTGGTTTCCGAAAGGTAACCTAAGAACAGCTCAGTTCAGGAGGGGCCTGTATGAGGGGTATTTTGGTGGGGGTGGTGCTGGGATGCAGGTAGTGGTGGTTTTGTTTTTCTACATCTGACTTTTCTAGTAGAAGATAATCATGCAGCAAGGCTTCGTGCCTCCAAGTTCCCCCACTGCCACCATCCACTGCTCCTGCTCTCCTGTAAGTGGGAAAGGTTATGGGTCCCAGAGAAACTGAGAAGTCTTCCCACATGCGTACGTGCTCCCTCGAGGCCCCTCCTTTAGCATTCAGAGCTCCTGTGACCCCCTCCTAACTGCTCCCCGACCCTGCATCCCTCACCCCCCACCATCTCTCCTAAGCTGGTGTCTGAGCCCGGGCAATCACCCTTTCATAAAGGCACATTCCACTCCCCTATACCTCTCATCACTGAGGGAAAGGACCGTGATGGTTTGCGCGGAACTTCAGAAAGGGAAATGTATAATCCGTTTTTTGTTTTTTTAATTCCACCCCACAAATATGTCATCCTTAGAGCAATACTATAATGGTTTAGCATGGTATGGGGAGAGCTTTACATAACAAAATATTAGAATTCCAAAATTCAGAAAAAGAATCTCCCAACAGTATTATATATTTAATTTTAGTTTCCATAAATAAGGGTCAATCATACTCTTTTCCAGGGCCTCCCCCATGGGTCAGTGGTAAAGAATCCACCTGCATTGCAGGAGACAGAGACACGGGTTCAATCCCTGGTAATATCCCCTGGAGGAGGGCATGGCAACCCACTCCAGCATTCTTGCCTGGAGAATCCTATGGACAGAGGGGCCTGGTGGGCTACAGTCCATGGGGTCGCAAGGAGTCAGACATGACTGAAACGACTGAGCACAGCCCATATACTCTTTTCCAAATAGGAGTCCCAAAAATATCACAGGCAGCGGCTGCAAGCCAGCCCTGAGCTTCCCCTGCCGAGTCCTCAGGGAAGAAAGGATGAAGAGTCCCGTCAGGCTGCTCCTGGGAAATGGGTTGGAGGAGGTGGGCACTCCCCGAGGAATCAGTGCCCCCAGGGCAGCATGGAGGTCCAGCAGAATGGCCTCATCCCAGCAGGATGGTGACCCTTTGTTTCACCTAACCCTCTACTGTAATCCTTCAATAATCCCACCTATTTTCAAAGACGCCAACCTCATTGTTCTTAACTCCCATTCCACCCCTCAAAAAAGGATTAGACTTGCGCTAACCCAGCGACCCTCTTGTTCCGGCACCTTCAGAAGTAAAGGATTTCCCTTCCCTTCCGTAACTGGAGCAAGGCCTTCCCTCCCTGCAGGGGATATGGTCCCATTCTGCAGCGTTTCCTCCTGAGAATCAGTTTTTCTGAACAAAGACCCAACTGTCTGTTCAGTCTGGGAAAGCTCCCCTCCCTGGAGTCGGGAGCACACCCTCCTACAAACCCAGACATGCACAGAAGTTCCGCACTTCACCACAGGAAGCACGGCCGGTGGCTTCAGGCATCATTAATCATGTTGAAGTGATTTTTCTTAAAAAGGAAAAACAAAACAAAGATGCAGTTGGTCAAGCCCAATGAAAACGAGCACTTCTTCTCCCCAAAACTGCATTTCCCTGAGTCCACGTGGGACAGTAGGAGCTCAGTGCATGGATAGGAGCATAGGGGGAGAAAAGAGAGTATTTCCTCCTTAATTTGAACTCTGACAGATATTTGGGAGCTGGTATGGACAGAGGGTGCTAGGGCTTCCCAGGCGGTGCTAGTGGTAAAGAACATGCCTGCCAATGCAGAGGACATAAGAGATGTGGGTTCAATCCCTGGGTCAGGAAGATCCTTTGGAGAAGAGAATGGCTACCCACTCCAGTATTCTTGCCTAGAGAATCCCATGGACAGTGGAGTCTGGCGGGCTACAGTCCATGGGATCACAAAGAGTCAGACACGACTGAAGGGACTTAGCACAGCACACACACATGGACAGAGGGAGCACCTTAGAGGGAGCTTCAGACTAAGGAAGAGAGTCTCTACTTCCTTTGCCATTCCACCCAGAGAGACATACTTAGGAGAAGGATAAAACAAGAACCATTTGGGGGGTTTGCTTCTTCTGGGAATCTTCATTTTCCATTGAAATGCTATTAATCACAGCTCAGGACAATCCTATTTTGTGCTCCAGTACCATCAGGGGAGCGGTGGAGTGGTCCCCATGCCTGCCCCATCACCAGCCCCTCTCCCTCTGCCTGGAAGGGCTGCCCACTGCGGGTGTCCCTTGGAAGGGAGCAGAGCGTCAGCCAGTTGGATCCACTCATCCCCCCTGGTCCACACCTTTGAAGTAAAATTGTCCCTCCAGCTCAAAAAAAGTGGTAACTAGAAAACGAAGTGTCCAATCTTTCCTGGGAGATTACACTTCCTGCCTTACTGGGTTGAGAGGAAATTCACTTACATAAAATTGGATTAATTTTTTTTTTCCTGAAGTCTCCTGGTCTACCAGAAGCATCTTCTGTCAGCTGCCTCTTTCAGAACTCTTGGCCATTTCCTAATCTTCATTTATTCCTTAATCAGGACATCTGGCTCTGGAGTGAAGCTCGGAAGCAGGGATAGAGGCAGGAAAGGGTCTGCCACTTTTACCCTGGCTCCCTGTTGCCTCCTCACCCCCCAGGCTGTGCTCTGCCAGGATACAAACCTAGACACTCCTTCATCTCCTCTCCATCAATCAACTGCTGAAGTCTCACAGCCAAGCCCTAATGTTTGTTTAAATTTAAAGGAGGAGAATTGACAAATATCGTCTTAGTAGTTTAAGCTACAGGTTTTAAATAGAATAACATGATTAAATCGGGTGGTGCTTGCTATTGTCTCTCAGAGCTTGGTTTCTTAAACTAGTTTTGTATGTATCCAGGAAGAGTCTTTTCAAACCTGCTTTGAGTCACATTGCAGTGACCGGCAGAGCACCTGAGCTGGAAGGACAGTGGTCTGGCACGAGGGACCTGGAGCTCGGGCCAATTAAAGATGGCATGCCCACGGAGGCTTGGAGGGAGTGCCTGGCCGGGGAAGGAGGTCATCCCCAAGCGGGAGTGAGTACGATGAGTGTCAGAGGAGAGACTTCATGTGACAGGAGGGAATTGTGGCCCAGAATGCAAGTCAGAGGCAGAGCCTCTAGAGGAGAGAGTCTGACAAGGGGAGATGCGAGATCAGTTATGTGCAGGAGGACTGAGCAGATAAGGAAACATTTTAAGGACAGCAGAAAGGGAGAAAAGTGAACTGAACTGTATGTGTTGTTAGACTGTAATTGGATATATTGTTGTGAATAACAGGTTTTCAGTACACATAGGTAAATACAGAAATAAACATAGCTCTGTCCATTGCTAGGGCTTGGGAGTAATGACAACTGCAATGACCGTAAGCATATAGAGTGTGCCTTCACTTCAGTTCAGTCGCTCAGTCGTGTCCAGCTCTTTGCAACCCCATGAACTGCAGCACGCAAGGCCTCCCTGTCCATCACCAACTCCCGGAGTCTACCCAAGCCCATGTCCATCGAGTCGGTGATGCCATCCAACCATCTCATCCTCTGTCATCCCCTTCTCCTCCTGCCCTCAACCGTTCCCAGCATCAGGGTCTTTTCAAATGAGTCAGCTCTCCGCATCATGTGGCCAAAGGATTGGAGTTTCAGCTTCAACATCAGGCCCTCCAGTGAACACCCAGGACTGACCTCCTTTAGGATGGACTGGTTGGATCTCCTTGCAGCCCAAGGGACTCTCAAGAGTCTTCTCCAACACCACAGTTCAAAAGCATCAATTTTTCAGTGCTTAGCTTTCTTTATAGTCCAACTCTATAGAGTGTGCCTAGATAGTCCCTTCTGAATGTCCTCCTCCCCTAAAAGAAATCAGGGCTCCTTGAAGAAACAGCTGATGCCAAAGCTGGAACTTGGCAAGTCCAAGATATAGGAAATATCTTGCTATGGCAGAAAGCAAGGAAGAGTTTAAACAATGAGGTAGAAAAGTCAGATACAGAGGCAGCTTCAATGGACACAACTCCCTTGGAGACAGCAATGACAACCCACTCCAGTATTCTTGCCTGGAGAATCTCATGGACAGAGGAGGCTGGTGGGCTACAGTCCATGGGGTTCCAAAGAGTCAGACACGACTGAGTGACTAACACTTCAATGGATACCACTAGGCAAACCAGGCACAATTTGAGCATCAAAAAATTATAACTATTTAAATAAAATAGGAAACAATAAGTCATTCTGAAATAAACAAATTGAATGCTTGATGGGGAACAGAATATTTACATAGTTTCAATGTACCTCCCACAAAATGCTCATGAATTACAAAGGAACAAGGGATCACTTGACCATGAAAAAGCCTGGTAGACATCACCTTGATCAAGCGCTCACGATGGACGGCATTGGTACGGAACTGATAAGGGACAATGAAAAGAACACAGAATCATCTCTATGAGGTTGCTCCCCAAAAACCACAGCCTAAATCTAATCATGAATGAGCATCAGTCAAATCCAAACTGAAGGTCATTCTACAAAATTACTGACCAGTAATCTTCAAACACGCCAAGGTCCTGAAGGATGAGGGAAGCCTGGGACCAAGTTCTGGGCTGAAAGAGACCGAAGAGATGTGACCAAATCCAAGAGGTGGTTTCAACCTGGACCCTCGTGCTCTGCAGAATATCACCAGGACCAGCGGCAACCCTTGAATGCAGTCTGAGGGTCAAATGACAGTAGTGATGTTGTCCTTGCTATTTTCCTGGTCTGGGGGGTTGTATCATGGTTATGGAGGAGAATGACTTTTTTTATAGGAAAGACACTCTATAAAGTCATCAAGATGGGGAGGGTGTGGTATTCTGTGACAGCTGACTCCCACACTGGCCAGGGGGGGAATTATTTTGCACTCACAAGTTTTATCATTGCTTCAAAGTACTTCAGGACTTCATTTTAAAGAGACTGTTAGCTCATGAGCACCTGGAAGGGCAGAGACCATAGAAATTCATTCTCATCCAGTACCTGGCACATGCCCAGCCCAGGTGAGTGCTCGATAAATGATTGTAGACTTTAAATGTTTGGAAAACTCTCCTAGATACAGAAAGAATGCAATGAAAGGGCTTCCTCTAAGATGTATGCATTTATTTTTAAAAACATCTGCAGCGTTTATCATATGCCAGACATTATCATAAATATTTGACAAATAGCTCTATGAGACGGGTGCTATGAGTATCCCCATTTTAAAGAGAAGGGAACTGGAAGACTGAGAGGTCATGTGGCTTGCCCAAAGTCACACAGTCAGTGAGTAGTAAAAACGAAGAGGCATGCCCAAGCAGTGGGGCTGCAGAGTTCATAGTCTTAGTGATTTTGCTACAAGGCTTCCCCGAGATATCATACCTGCAGAAAATTTAAGATGATCCCCATTCTGGGGCTTCCTTGGTGTTCCAGTGGCTAAGACTTCACACTCCCAGTGCAGGCAACACGGGTTCAAACCCTGGTCAGGAAACTAAGATCGCACATGCTGCATGGGATGGCGAAAAAGAAAGGAATCAACTTCCCGATTCAAAACATTCAGTTCTCAACTATCCGTCTGTACTTTCTGTACATTCTAAGTTGACAGAATAATGTCACATTCCTTTTTTTATAACACCCAAGAGAAGAGAGCTGGGTACTCAAACTTTGTGAGCAGTGCTTGTCCATCAGCTTTGATGTTTCACACAAATCGTGATCCCCCAAAGAGACCTTGGGTTCTTAATTCTATCAGCCGCAGTGTATTTGGCCTTAATGTTCTCAACTTCTTTCTGCTATGCATGTCCCTTTCTCCTTTTTATTTTGAGATTATAATGTGACGTAGATAAATCCTGGGCATATCATGGTTACAGCTACCCTTCCATTCACCAAGGCAAGTGCCATCAGCCACTGGCCAAGGTCCTACACTGTGACACCTCACTGTCCTGTTCCTTTCTCTCACAAGCATCTGAAATTCCTGAGGCTTTGACTCCCACGTGCCTCTTGCTGGAATGGATATTTCTACAGCCCCTGTGAAAAAAAGCTGAAGCTACTCCACCACAGAGCCTGTTCTGCCTCACTTCCTCCCTCCTGTGAAATGTGCAAATAGGTTGTTTCGTGGTCGTGGTCGTTTATGTTCTTCTAAGGAAAGGAGCTCTGTCAACACCAAGGTGCAACATCCATTAGACTCCCCTTTAAAGCAAATGGCTCATAAAGTAACTTCAATAAACAAATACTTTTCTTTGTAATTCAGTGTAGCACATTACCTAATAAAACTGTAATAGGCATAACACAATGATTTCTATTTCACAAGTGTTGTTTGACTATTTGTGTAGTCTATGATGTTATCGCAACAATGTATGGCAAGTTTCAGGTAGGCTTAGAGCAAGTTTCACATCGCCAAATAACAGCTCTTAGTATCTTTGCTGCTGCTGCTAAGTCACTTCAGTCGTGTCCGACTCTGTGTGACCCCATAGACAGCAGCTCACCAGGCTCCCCCATCCCTGGGATTCTCCAGGCGAGAACACTGGAGTGGGTTGCCATTTCCTTCTCCAATACATGAAAGTGAAAAGTGAAAGTGACGTTGCTCAGTCGTGTCCGACTCTTAGCAACCCCATGAACTGCAGCCCACCAGGCTCCTCCGTCCATGGGATTTTCCAGGCGAGAGTACTGGAGCGGAGTGCCATTGCCTTCTCCCTTAGTATTTTTACCTTCAAATAATACTTAGTCACAAGAACAAGACCATCCATGTGCTGTGCCCCATTTCCACAGGGGTGAAAACAACAGGGATAAAACAGGAAGAAGGAAAGCTTTTATTCAATCTTCAGGTGCAATTTCTTTGTCAAAAATAGAACTATAACCTTGTCCTACACTTCTTCTCTGTGCCAATTTCCAACCATCAGCAGGCATTATCTCCTGAAGAGAGTTTATATGTATGTACTTACATACGTGGAACTGTGTGTGTGTGCGTCCTCTGCTCTCCTATTTCCACTGTCCATTTTTTCCCCTTGTAAAAGCACAACCACAGTGCTCTCAATGCACGGCCTATGCCCCCTGACCCTTATCCCTTCAGTGCACACCTGCCAGGATTCCAGCTGCAGCATCAGCCTCTCTTTGTCTAAGAGCCCTTCCTCATCTCTGGAGCCCACTGTGCTGCTTTGGAGACAGGCAAAGTGTTGCGGAACGTAATTATCCCCAGGAGCGGACCTCAACCCACGACTCAAAAACAGTTGGTACATAATACAACATAGCGTGAAAACAAGATTACCGATGATACCTTGGAGGCTCTGGATCAACTTTTGCCCTAACTTGGGATTTTCCGGTACATAAATGAGTACGTTCCTTCAGTAGTTTATCTTCATAGATTTTGTACTTCTGCAACCAAAGTATCCTGCCTTATTCTAATCCAGCAGTATTTCTTCTATTGCCACTTTGGAAGATGTAAAAATATGTTCTGTAGAAAGAAAAAAAGTTGGTGCATATATAGCCCAGCTCCCCTGCCCCTTGCGGGG
>SJYV01011702.1:0-25736 GCA_006410875.1 Neotragus pygmaeus
TTTCTCAGTTTCTCAAGAGGCAAGTCACTCCATGGGAAATAGATGGGGAAACAGTGGAAACAGTGTCAGACTTTATTGTTGGGGACTCCAAAATCACTGCAGATGGTGATTGCAGCCATGAAATTAAAAGACACTTACTCCTTGGAAGGAAAGTTATGACCAACCTAGATAGCATATTAAGGAGCAGAGACATTACTTTGCCAACAAAGGTCCGTCTAGTCAAGGCTATGGTTTTTCCAGTAGTCATGTATGGATGTGAGAGTTGGACTGTGAAGAAAGCTGAGTGCTGAAGAACTGATGCTTTAAACTGCGGTGTTGGAGAAGACTCTTGAGAGTCCCTTGGACTGCAAGGAGATCCAACCAGTCCCATTTTGAAGGAGATCAGTCCTGGGTGTTCATTGGAAGGACTAACGCTAAAGCTGAAACTCTAGTACTTTGGCCACCTGATGTGAAGAGTTGACTCATTGGAAAAGCCCCTGATGCTGGGAGAGATTGGGGGCAGGAGGAGAAGGGGACGACAGAGGCTGAGATGGCTGGATGGCATCACTGACTTGATGGACGTGAGTCTGAGTGAACTCCAGGAGTTGGTGATGGACAGGGAGGCCTGGCATGCTGCAATTCATGGGGTCGCAAAGTCGGACACAACTGAGTGACTGACCTGAACTGAATGAGTTCATTTGTATCATTTTTTTTTAGATTCCACATATTGGTGACATCATATGTTTGTCTTTCTCTGACTTCACTCAGTATGACAATGTCTAGATACATCCATATTGCTGCATTCTTTTTTATGGCTGAGTAATATTCCATTGTGTGTATATATATATACATATATATATATACCCCATCTTCTTTATCTGTTCTTCTGTTGGTGGACATTTAGGTGGCTTCCATGCCGTGGCTGTTGTAAACAGTGTTCCAATGAATTGGGGTACGTCTATCTTTTTGAATTACGGTTTTCTCTGGCTGTATGCCCAGGAGTGGGATTGCTGGATCATATGGTAGCTCTATTTTTAGTTTTTCAAGGAACCTGCATACTGTTCCCCATAGTGACAGTACCAGTTTACATTCCTACCAAGTGTGGGAATGTAAGGAGGGTCTCCTTTTCATGGAGGTAGTTTTAAAGGTGAGGGATATTTGTTTTCCTTTATAAGAAAAGGCACTTTTGGGAAAGAAATTCACCTCATCTCTTCTCTTTATGAAAAATGTGTCTGTACCAAAACACAGACAGAGGCAGAAGGAGGGAGGAAGGGAGACAGACAGACAGACATCTCTGCAACAGTGAAAAACCCATGCCAGGAAGAGCCACTTGACCCGGATTTCATTTTGAATATTCTTAATTATGTGAGGAACAATGATAAATGACATCCTCACTCTCAGGGAACTAAGAGACAACAGCAACACACATACATATTTCAATTTATAACTATATAAACCAGAAGTTTCTACTTTTGAGAGAGGATAAATATATGAGTTTAGAGGAAAGGGAGAGTTTATTTCTGCCTTGAAAATTAGAGATGGAAGATTCACAAAGAGTATTTGATTTGGGGCTTGTGCTATGCTATGCTAAGTTGCTCAGTCATGTCTGACTCTTTGTGACCGTATAGGCTGTAGCCCACCAGGCTCCTCTGTCCATGGGGATTCTCCAGTTAGGAATACTAGAGTGGGTTGCCATGCCCTCCTCTAGAGGCTTTTCCCAACCCAGGGATCAAACCTGGGTCCCCTGAGTTGCAGGCAGCTTCTTTATCATCTGAGCCACCAGGGAAGGCCAAGAATACTAGACTGGGTAGCCTATTCCTTCTTTAGGGGATCTTCCTGACCCAGGAATCGAACTGGGGTCTCCTGCACTGCACCCAGACTCTTTACCAGCTGAGCTACCAGGAAAGCCTGCACTCCAGCAGAGAGGACATGAATGTGGAGAGAGGAGGGCTGGGGAGAGGGGCGGCTTTCTAGGTGAAGGAACGAGCTAGGTAAAGGCACAGAGGAGATGATGGCAAGCTGAGTCAGACCCCCCTGTGGTTAAGCTGAGGGGTTGGGGTTGGACAATCGTGGACCAGCACTTTCTCCTCAAGGGAGGAGCAGGAAGAGGGGCCCAAAGAGGGACAGTCAGAGAGAAGGTAGTTGAGGGAGCCCTGTGTGAGGAAAGACAGCAATGTGGGATTTTTCAAGGACACCAAGATCAAGTGCCCTTGTAAAGGAAGTGGTGGAGAGTGGTGGACACACGCTGTTCCAGCGTCTATTCTCATCCTCCTTCTGCCGGCAGTTAGTGGAGTTTCTTTGGCGGGAAATCCTCCACGTGCATTCTCAGAACACTTGTCTTGGTGGAACTGATGGCGCCTCGGGCTCTGGGACTGATCTACTTACCTCAGTGCTCCCGATCACGGCAGGAAGTCATTATAGCCACAGTGATGTGCTCAGAGATGACGTGGGTCCCAAGAAGACTAACTGACCTCAGTGAGAGCAGATCCTAACTTGTTTTGTTGAGCAGAGGGGAAGCTTTAAGCTTTTTGTTTCCTGTTGGGCTTGAATCCTGGAGGGAGTTAACTACAACAGGGAATGGCCCCATGAACAAAAGCAGCAGAGACAACAGGAAGGAGAGATGGAGAGGGGCTGCGTTCTCGACGCACGGGCACTCCTGAAACCAACCGTGTCTGATGACCCCTCTTTCAGACTCTCCAGTGGTTGCTTCAGCGGGTTTCCTTTGGATCTTTTGCCATTTTCAACCATCAGCTGACAGAGAAAGGGAAGGTCCTTTGAGTTTGGGGACTAAGTAGTCACATGTGACCTCGGAGATGGCATTTTTAATAATGGAATGCAAGGTTTCCCCAAGTCTCAGATTACACAAACCTCAAAATGATTGGAAATTAGGAAACATCAATAAAGTGCCATAGATTTTGGCAGTCAAGCCAGGAACAAGAAACCCGAGAAGGTAATGCGATTTTTATCAAAAGGCCATTGAGATGTGTATANCAGGAAGTCATTATAGCCACAGTGATGTGCTCAGAGATGACGTGGGTCCCAAGAAGACTAACTGACCTCAGTGAGAGCAGATCCTAACTTGTTTTTGTTGAGCAGAGGGGAAGCTTTAAGCTTTTTGTTTCCTGTTGGGCTTGAATCCTGGAGGGAGTTAACTACAACAGGGAATGGCCCCATGAACAAAAGCAGCAGAGACAACAGGAAGGAGAGATGGAGAGGGGCTGCGTTCTCGACGCACGGGCACTCCTGAAACCAACCGTGTCTGATGACCCCTCTTTCAGACTCCAGTGGTTGCTTCAGCGGGTTTCCTTTGGATCTTTTGCCATTTTCAACCATCAGCTGACAGAGAAAGGGAAGGTCCTTTGAGTTTGGGGACTAAGTAGTCACATGTGACCTCGGAGATGGCATTTTTAATAATGGAATGCAAGGTTTCCCCAAGTCTCAGATTACACAAACCTCAAAATGATTGGAAATTAGGAAACATCAATAAAGTGCCATAGATTTTGGCAGTCAAGCCAGGAACAAGAAACCCGAGAAGGTAATGCGATTTTTATCAAAAGGCCATTGTGGAAAGGTGAAAAGAATGATTACAAATATAATGAAACTCCACCAAGCTACACACAGAACAACACTCGAGGAAGATAAGATTGGTTGGTGTCAGGGTGGTTGTGACATCCTTTATGAAACTACTCAGATGAACGACTTCAAAGGTTTCTTTATTTCTTTATCTCAGACACTTGATATCACAAAGCGCCCTGTAACACAACCCAACGCAAACGCTCCACATTTAATTAACTCAAAGTTATATCAGAAAAAGGGGTTTGTAGAATGTCACTGAAGCAGGAGGAAGTAGCTCATAGAGAGCCACTGACCGCACAGAAGGGAGGGTGAGTTTAAGAGAAAAGCCAGCTCGCAGCAGGGGTCTTGCCCCTCTCTGCTCACCACTGTCAAGATGCCGGAGCGTATCCGCCATCTTGCCTGGTGGAGGCTGAGTCTGAGCAGGTGTTCTCAGAAGGGGAGCTTGTCCTCAGAGACCCCTTACCTCCCGTTTCTCTGCCCTACCCAGCCACCCCTGCACCCAGACCTGCGGGCCCCCAGTGGACAGGAAACAGCAACCCCAGACTTGATGGCGTTGTCACTGGAGGACGGCAGGAAGCAAGATCCCTGCTGTTTTGCCTTCTTCAGTTTGACTGACTAATATTCCAAAGTGTGTCTGAGGAACCATTTCTCCTCAGAGGACTCACTTTAAAGGAGGGTTAGAAGGACTGTGGATGCTTAACCCACAGAAACATGTTGTTATTCAGTTGCTCAGTCGTGTCTGACACTTTGTGAGCCCATGGATGGCAGCGTGCCAGGCCTCCCTGTCCCTCAGCATCGCCCAGAGTTTGCGCAAGTTCAAGTCTATTGAGTCGGTGATGCCAACCAGCCATCTCATCCTCTGTTGTCTCCTTCTCTTGCCCTCAGTCTTTCCAACATCAGGATCTTCTCCAGTGTATAGGTGAGAGCAGTCAGAAAGGAAGGCCTTCCCAGCTCTGACTGATGGTCTCAAGGGACAGAAAGGCTGAGCAGCAGAGTGACTTCCTTTTCTGAGCAGCTCAGGTTTTGGGGCAAACAAACCTTCCAGGTCCAGGCATATTTAGGTCTTCTACAACCCTGGAGGACCTGAGTTTGCTTTCCCTCTTCTCCTAAGCCATCCTCACTCCTGCTCCAGGCCCCTGTGGCTATGAGGGGGTTTCAGGGCGTTGTTTCCAGCTCAAGGAAAAGTTGTCCATGGGACAGAAAGGGGAGACGATGAGGGTGTGTGAGCCAGAGTGAGCAAGGAGAGAGTAGAGCAGAGCTGGGCATCTCCAGTATGCCCCAGCTGGGAGCTGTGGGCAGCCGTGGTTTCCTGGCCCTCAATAGTATCAAAGTCCCTGGCAGGGGAATGAGGTTAAACCTGAATCAGCGATAGAAAGGTGGGTAGGTGGCATGGAAGGGAATCAGGAGTCTAGTCCAGCTCTGATGCCAGCCTCTGGTGTGAGTCTAGGCAAGCCACTCTCAGGCTCCTCAACTGAAAAATGAGGAGCTAGGTTAACAAGAGCTTGTAAGGCTTCCCTGGTGACTCAGACAATAAAGAATCTGCCTGCAAAGCGGGAGACCCAGGTTCCATCGCTGGGTTCGGAAGATCCCCTGGAGAAGGGAATGGCTACCCACTCTAGTATTTTTGCCTGAGAAATCCCATGGACAGAGGAGCCTGGTGGGTTACAGTCCCTGGGGTCACAAAGAATCAGACATGACTGAGCAACTGATACTACTACTACATGTACTGTTACAGTCTTGTGATTCTGCGAACAGGGGCAAGTCGCCCATCCAGAGAGTGCCAGGGATAGGTCTGAGTTAAACTCTTCTCACGTCTAGGCAAGTGAATCGCAGACCAAGAAGCACTTGCCTTCTAGATTTGGGGCTGCTTTATTTTTAATGCAGAAACATTCACTGATGACCCTCTTGAATCTGAATCAGGAAGATCATTTCTTTATCTACCTTTCAGATATCAGCCTGGTGGACGATACCTCTCAATGTCTTGCAGCAGAATATTTGATGATGTTTAAAGTCTGTAGGAATTTATGGAATAGCTAACCAAGGTCAACAAACAAGTTCAGTCTTTATGGACATCCATATGCTCTATAATTTACTACTGAACTCCCAGTGAAAAGTGTCAGGATAAAAAAGGCACTAAAAATTAATCAGATCTTAGTGATAATGGCTTATTATTCATCGAATATCATCTTTATTTCTAATAGGATTTATTGCATACCATTCCTGAAATGTCTGCCTTAGAAGTACAGTTACAATGGAAGGGTTTAATTCATGATAAAGATCAGTATATGTTGAAAACATGTAGTTCAGTGTGTTTCAGGTTAATTTTTTTCAGGAAAAATTGTTTTAAAGGTTCAAGGAAGCCATAGTTATGAATAATATTATAGTTTTATTATTGTGATTTACATATTTCTTCTTTCTAAAAAAATATGTTGATCCTTTATTTCCCAAAGAGATTGAGACCTCAATAATAACCATATTTACAAAACCCATGTCTTAAAATAAGGTGATGTTGAAAGCCTTTTTTCAACGCTTTAGGCAAATTAGTGAGGTTTTTGCATGTGCATTTAAGGCTGTACCTCAGCCGGTAGTGTTTGTGTCTTCAGCACATGCACTTAATCAGGTGGTGAATTACTCTTTCAGTCTTTGGTGGTAACTGGAAGTTGTCTTATGCTTTTGGTATTGCTTTGCAAAAGATGTTCATTTCAGAGAGAGTGTTCACCTTTACCATTTAGCATAGTGACTTAAGTGTTGATCATTCCATTCAAGGAGAGTCATAATTTTTAATGATAAAGAGTGGGGTTTTGGTGGCTCAGACGGTAAAGCGTCTGCCTACAATGCGGGAGACCCGGGTTCTATCCCTGGGTCAGGAACATCCCCCTGGAGAAGGAATTGGCAACCCACTCCAGTACTCTTGCCTGGAGAATCCCATGGATGGAGGAGCCTGGTAGATCTACAGTCAATGGGGTCGCAAAGAGTCAGACATGACTGAGCGACTTCACTTTATTTCTGGGGCCTCTACTGAGGCAGAGGGGATCTTCTTGGAAAGAGTTCCACATACAGAGTGTAAATCCAGTTGTAGGTTATTGGTGGGAACTTTTGGTGACAGGGACCAACATCTTTGGGACAGGGACATCTGGAAGCAGGGACAACATCTTTCTCTCTGCTCAGCAGTAATAGGCACGACAGCTGGCATGGTCCCCAGACTCTGCAGGGCCAGAGAAAGAGAGCCGACCACTGCTCACCTCTAGAGGGAGCTCTTCCTTGAACCTCCTGGGCAGAGGGAGGAAATACCAGCAGAGGAAGCTGAGGTTTACTGAGTACTGCAATCAAGTCAGTCCTGGGCCAAATGCTTCACGTGCATTATTTTACTTTGTCCTCCACAACACCTCTTTGAGGTAAGTACTATTTTCCCCTTTAACAGATGGACTTTTTGAGGTAAAATGACTGAACTGAACTGAACTGACCTGCTCAAGGTCATATAACAATAAATGCTGGAGGTAAACCTCTCATTCCGGAGCCTGGGTTTCCCTGATGGCTCAGCGGGTAAAGAATCTGCCTGCGATGCAGGAGACACAGGAGACTCAGGTTCAATCCCTGGGTCAGGAAGATCCCCTGGAGAAGGAAATGGCGACCCACTCCAGTAATCTTGCCTGCAGAGTCCCACAGACAGGAGCCTGGAAGGGAACAGTCCAGGGGGTCTCAAAGAGCTGGACACAACTGAGCAGCCAAGCGCACACACAATTTACTCATTACGTGAGACCAAACTCTAATGCCAAGTTCAAATCCTGGCCACACGTGGACTTCAGGTTACACAAATAGATGAGCATTGACTCCTACGATCACAAAATTCCTACATCAATTACTCTTTACACCTCTAGCACTTCTGACTGGGGGCTACAAAGCTCATTCAGACTGTTAGCTAAATATTGGGGAGTCATCCGTTTTTCTTCAGATAGCTAATAGCATGAGCTTGAATAAAAAGCTCCTTCCTCTAACAAGTTAAGAAATTTGGGGGGGTCCAGGTCCAACACACCAACATTGACCTGCCCTGGGGGGAAACTTGCAGGACATGCCACTGAGATAAACCAGGATAATCTTTCCATTTCGTAAATCCTTCACTTTGCCACCTCTGCAAAGTCCCTATTGCCATAGAAAGCAACATTCCAGGGACTAGAAGGACATCCAGGTATCTCTGGGGCCCATAATTCAGCTAGTGACAGTGCCTATCATTGATCCCCTTGAACAAAAAGATGCCTCAGCCGAGGTTTCTTCTGCCCTTTTGCCAGCAACACTAATATGTATATCTGGAAACTCCTGCCCTTTGACCTCACTCATATAGTGCTATGGCTTCCAAGTTATTTTGAGCTTTCTTAGCAAAATATTTTTCAGCAATATAATAATACTTAAGGAAATAAAGGAAGTGCCCCCTTGATTAGAAAGAATATGAGTGTGTGTTAGTTGCTCAGTTGTGTCTGACTCTTTGTGACCCCATGGATTGTAGCCCACCAGGCTCCTCTGTCCATGGGATTCTCCAGGCAAGAACACTAGAGTGGGTTGCCATTTCCTTCTCCAGAGGATCTCCCTGACCCAGGGATTGAAGCTGGGTCTCCTGCATTGCAGGAAGATTCTTTACCTTCTGAGCCACCAGGAAAGAATATAATAAAGTAAGATTTAAAAGCTTGTACTTTGGAGCCAGACTGCTCTAGATTTGAGTTCTGGCTTTATCATCTGTCATCTGTGGATTCTTGGTTAACCTTCATAATTCTATGCCTCTTGATTTTTTTTTTTTTTTGAATAGTGGTAGCAACCCATGAGTGCAATACACTTTATATTAGGTAGTTCATGTAATGTCTGTAGCATTGTGCTTGTCAGATATTATTTTTAACCAATGATTTCACTTCTATTCTAGCATTTTCTTCTTATTAATAGTTTCACTTTATAAAAGGTTTATTTATTTATTTTTGACTGTGCTGGGTCTCCACTGCTGCTTTGGCTTTCTCTGGTTGCGGCAGGAGGGGGCTACTGTTCTTTGCGATGCTCAGGCTTCTCATTTCGGTGGCTTCTCTTGTTGTAGAACACGGGCTCTCGGGGTGCAGGTTTCAGTAATTGTGGGGCGTGAGCTCAGTCGTTGTGGCACATGGGCTTAACTGCCCCTCGGCACGTGGGATCTTCCCAGACCAGGGATCAAACCCACGTCCCCTGCATTTGTTCGTGGCTTGTTTACCACTAGACCACCAGAGAAGCCCCATAGGTTTGCTTTTTAAAATGTGAGATCCACAATACTGATCTTGAGGAGAATTTTTTCCAGCTTTATTGAAATATAATTGACATGTAACCATTGTTTAAGTTTAAGGGCTACACAGAATGATTTGATGTATGTACATGTTGCAAAATGTTTACCACAATAAAGTGAGTTAACGTGTTGATCACCCCCGCCATAGTAACAGCTTCGTGTATGTGTACATGGTGAGAACATTTAAAATTAACTCTCTTTAACAACTTTCAAGTGCACAACACAGTATTGTTAACCATGGTCACCATGCTGTAGTTAATGTACATTAAGTCCCCAAAACTTATTCATCTTATAACTGGAAGTTTGTACCTTTTGACTGTCTTCGCATTTAGACTTGCTCATGGCAACCACCCATCTGTTTTCTGTTTCTGTGAGATGTTTCGTTAGATTCTACCTATGAACGATATCATGCGGTGTTTGTCTTTCTCTGACCTGTTTCACTCAGCATAATATCCTCACAGTCCATCCATGGTGTTGCCAATGCCAGCATTTCCTTCTTTTTCGTGTTTGAATACAGTTCCATTTGTCATGGCTTCCCTGGTGGCTCAGACAGTGAAGAATCTGCCTGCAATGTGGGAGACCTGGGTTCAAGCTCTGGGTTGGGAAGATCCCCTGGAGAGGAGAATGGCAACCCACGCCAGTATTCTTGCCTGGAGAATTTCATGGACAGAAGAGTCGGACATGACTGAGCGACTTTAAAATTTAAAAAAAAAAAAAAAATTCCGTTTGTTGTCCTGTAACAAATAGGCTGCCAGATGTTTCTCTACCAGAGACTGGCTTATTTGGGATCAAAAAGGATCGCAATTTGAGTCTCCAACCATGGTGAGCCACAGGCGAGTCTCACAGGGTAAGGGAAGGAGAATGCTTTTATAGAGAAGAAAAGGAAGTTGGATCCAGTAAACCAAGAGTCCATGGCTTTTCATTGGCTGAGTTCTTGACGGGAAAGGAGAGGCGTCTTTACTGCCCTGGGCTCTGCTGTCAGCGCAGGACGTGAGAGCTCCCTCTTTGGTTTCCCAATTCTATTTGATTGACATTACTGCTCATTCATTTTTTATACATTGAGTATATGTATGCCATACACACGCACGTATGAGGTCACGAAGAGTCAGACTTAGTATATGACACACAGACACATACACATGGGTTACAAAGAGTCAGACTTAGCGGCTGAACAACACGACAAGTATATGCCAAATTGTTTTATCCATTCATATGTTGATGTCTTGCCTATTATAAACAATGCTGCAATGAACATGAGGGTGTAGAAATCATTATCTTTGAAATTTCACTTTGAAAAAGATTTTTTAAGAAGCAAGAGGAAATAATTTTTAAAAGGTATTTGGACTTTGCTACATAGACCAAATAAGGTTTGAATATTGCACTTCATATATTTAATTTCTTAACAAACAATACAGCATAGAGAGTAAAACCCATCTTTTAAAGTGTACAGTGCTATGAATTCTGAGAGAGATACACTCCTGTAATCATGCACCACAATCTAGATAGAAAATATTTCCATCACCCAAAAAGTTTCCAGCGGCGTCTTTGCAGTCAGTCCTCTCTCACCAGCCTTGGCCCCTGGCAACAGGGATCTGCTTTCAGTCCTTTGTATTTTGTTGACTTGAGACTTGGATACAAAGTAAGCTGCAGGGTATTTTCAGAAAAGTTCACTGTCTGGTTCTGGAACTTAGTATAAAACTCTTCCTATGCCCAGCTCTTGATGCTGTCAAGGTCTAAAGCTAAAGAGATTCAAGGCAACCCTTACTAGCATTTACCTCAACTTTCCCGGGAATCCCAGGGGGTCCTGGGTGTGACCTCAGTTGTGGCTGAAGCAGGGATAGTAGATTCTGTTCTGGAGTCCTCAGGACACTGTCTCCAGTTATCTAGAGGGACTGATGCCCAGGATGTTGAAGGAATCAGGGTTCAAGGAAGAGCATGAGATATGGAGAGACAGTAGTCAAGGGTCAGCTCCTTTTACCCGCACACGTCCCACCCAGGAGAAGGGGCGACAGAGGATGAGATGGGTGGGTGGTATCACTGACTCAATGGACATGGGTTTGTGCCAACTCCAGGAGATGGTGAAGGACAGAGAAGCCTGGCGTGCTGCAGTCCATGGGGTCGCAAAGGGGCGGACATGACTTAGTGACTGAGCTGTCCCACCCAGGCCCACGGCCTCTGAAATAGAACCTTTCTGTCTGTCCTGTCTGTGCCATCTTATTTTATACTTCATTTCTCCGATGTAACTGGAAGGGAAATTACGTTGTATGGTGAAATCTCCCTTCTGTATTAAAACTTTTATTCATCTTAGAGACATTGCAGGAGAAAAGTTACTGTTTTTCCGTGAGAGACAATGAGCATCTGACAAGGCAAACACAGTGAAAATGTGGTTTAAGGTCAAGGATAATACCAACTACCCATCTGTTGCATAACTGTGTACATAAGGGCACTAATGTGTGAGTTTCTGGAAAGTGAAAACTGCATGGTATTTATCTTTGTATTCCAAGACCTATCACAGACCACAGCAGTGCATAAGGAGTTCACTAACTTCATTTTCACCTTGTCAACATCACATGCAAGACTCTATGCAGGGACTTTTTAGCACTTGGTTTGTATCAATAAGAATTCAAAGTTCATTTGAGTGTTATGAAAACAAGTATTCAATTATCTGTTGCAAAATAAATAACTGTAATGCTGAAATAAACCACTAAGGTGGTTTCTTGTAAAGACCAACTATTTCTTTGGTCTGCTCAGCAATTTGCTATAAATAAACAGCAAGCCACTTCTTCTCAGGTGTCTCAGACGAGAAAGAATACACCTGCAATGTGGGAGATCCGTGTTCAGTCCCTGGGATTGGAAGATCTCCTAGAAATGGGAATGGCAACCCATATTCCTGCCTGGATAATTCATGGACAGAGGAACCTGGTGGGCTACAGTCCATGGGGTCACAAAGAGTCGGACACAACTGAGTGCCTAACACTTTCACTTCTTTCAAGCCATTCCTGGTGACCTTTTATCTCTGTGATAGACAGCTGTTATCCCTTAAAGGTGGAAAGGCAAATAGCTTGTTACTTTGTTCTCTTAAATATGACTTATGCATCCTTGGTGGACATCTGTAATGTACAATTTCATATTATGAAATGATGACTTTCTAGAGTTATCAAATATATTCTTCACATTAAACCAAGTTTTCACATTATGACTTAAAGAGCATGATTACTGAGTGTACAATACTGTCTCCATAAATATTTATGGACTATTTGTTGAATTTTAATACCCTCGGTACTGGGCTAAGCCAGGCCCTTGTATACGACATCTCATCTCTACAGAACTCCATGAAGTAGGAAATATTACTGCTGTTTTGCAGATGTAAAAACTATGGCTCGGAGAGATTCATTGCCAAAGTAATATAGTTAGTTACTCAGATCTCAAAGCCAATGGTGCCCCCAACCACTTCATTATACCGCTAAGTAGATGAAGATGATACGTTTTGTCTCTAATTTAATAAAACAACTACTTTTCTGAAAAATAAGGAAGATTATTTGCAGAGTAATCGCTTGTGAGTGCTAAGTTGCTTCAGTTAATCAGACTCGTTGCGACCCTATGCACTGTAGCCCGCCAGGCTCTTCTGTCCGTGGGATTCTCCTGGCAAGATTACTGGAGTGGGTTGCCATGCCCTCCTCCAGGGGATCTTCTTGACCTAGATGTATAGAGGTGCTATGAGAGAAATATAAATGTTAAATTTGATACTGTAGTGAAATGGGGAAAAGGTTTTGAAAATTGCTTGTTATCATAATTTTTTAATAGAAATAGCTTCTTTGTATTTCTTTTATTTATACTTGCTCAACACATGTTCTAAGTCCATAGCGTGTAACCATATATTACTTGGTCTGGGTTCTATGGAAGTTCATGGTTTTGGCTTTTTTTATACAATAAAGAGGTCTATGCTAAAATGTCACTCTTTTGTTTAGTGAATCTACCTTTCATTGAGATACAGCCATGTAATCAAGAAAAACAGGACATATTTCTTACTATATGAAATATGCTCTTAAAACTCTACTAATATACAAAATGCACAACACTCAGTGGAGGGGAGTTTGGGAAAAAAGATCATTTTAATTTGGATAATGAGTCTGTAATAATGACAATTAAAATTTATTTCAACCTCTTATTTCTTTAATTTAATCCTTAAGCATGTATGTTATCCCACTTTCCAGATGACACAATAAGATTTAGTGAGATCAAGTGATTCATTCAGTTCTAAAACATCTAAAGTAGCAGAACCAGGATTCAAACTGTAATGTGTCTGACTCCAAAGCCCATGCTTTTCCATTACACTCTATTACTTTTCCTTAGTAAAGCTTACATGTTCCTTTCTGGGAGGATATTAAGCTTCTTTGGGTTTTAGCCTCTCTTGAGTACATGGGAATATTCCTTCCAAGGCACATATGCAAGTTAAGAAGCAACAGGTAGGACTGAACATAGAACAATGGACTGGTTCAAAATTGGGAAAGGAGTATATCAAGCTGTATATTGTCAGAGTACATCATGAGAGTACATCATGAGAAACGCTGGGCTAGATGAAGCACAAGCTGGAATAAAGATTGCTGGGAGAAATATCAATAACCTCAGATATGCAGATGACATCCCCTAATGGCAGAAAGCAAAGTGGAACTAAAGAGTCTCTTGATGAAAGTGAAAGAGAAGAGTGAAAAAGCTGGCTTGAAACTCAACATTCAAAAACTAAGATCATGGCATCTGGTCCTATCAATTCATGGCAAATAGATGGAGAAAATTTGGAAGCAGCGACAGACTTTCTTTTCTTGGTCTCCAATGTCACTGTGGACGGTGACTCCAGTCATGAAATTAANCCAGGCTCAGCAAGGTCCTGTCTCTTGGTTCTTGGAACTCCCTTGAACTCATCACAAATGGGCTGCTAGTTTCTTTTCCCCTTTTCTTTCTCCCATTCTGACATTTATTGTGGGTTGCTGGTTCATGTCCATGATGATCCCAGGGGAAGTGGTTGCCTTCAGAAGCACCCAGGAAGCACATCATGATTTCAGAAACCATGAATATTTCTGGACTTTTCACATACAAGATCTCATCTAATTCAAGCTTCACAGATGTTTTCCATTTAATATTCAAAGACAGTAATAGCAAAGATGTAGTCCTTACGATGAGCCAGGCACTGCTTCAAGAGCTTTACATACAGTAGTATTCCAAGAAGCCCGTCATCCCCATTGATAGATGAAGATCTAAAATGCAGAGTGATTAAGGGACTTACTGAAGATTGCATGATAGGAAGGAGTAGGGCAGGCAATGTGGCTGTTTTTATCCACGACATTTCCTCTAAAAACTTAAAAATATTTTATAGACTCTTGCGAGTCCATGGACTGTAGCCCACCAGGATCCTGCTTATGAAATTCTCCAGGCAAGAATACCGGAGTGGGTTGCCATTTCCTTCTCCAGGGGATCTTCCTGACCCAGGAATTGAACCCGGGTCTCCTGCATTGCAGGTGGAATCTTTACCAAGTTATGAAGGAAGCCCATAGGTTACAATAATATATAAAAATAAACTTAGTTGAAAAATATTAATAATCTTAACATTCATACTGCCTAAATAGGTTTATCTAAATTTGCATCAATGCTCTGATTTCTCATCCAATTGTACTAAGGGTAATTGTTACACTGTTGTATTTCTCATAGCCAAGATATGCCCATTAATGTACTTGATGTATGTCAGAGGAGCTGAGTTAATGTGATATCCTTTTAGCAAATGAGTTTCTTTTAAAAAAAAAAATTATTTTTGGCTGGCCTGGGTGTTCCTTGCTGCACATGGGCTTTCTCTCGTTGCAGTGAGTGGAGGCTAGCTACTCTGGGTTTCGGAGTGTGGGCTTCGCACTGCAGTGGGTTGTTTTGGAGCACCGGATTCAGTAGTGGCAGTGTGTGGGCTCAGTAGTTGTGGTGAGTGGGCTTAGTTACCCTGCAGCATGTGGGATCTTCCTGGACCAGGGATCAGATGCGTGTCCCTGGCACTGGCAGACTCCCAGCCACTGGGCCACCAGGGAAGTTCACAAGTGACCCTCTTACTGGGACTGTAGCACTGTTTTTCTGCTTAAGATATCAATTCTGGCAATTTGGTGTTTCTTACGCATCAGGTACTCTCCTGAGATGGACTATAGATGTCACAAATCCTTTGCTATGTCTACTATGGTGTGGAGTCTATTTGTGTTTCTGTGGAATCTGGGTTGGCTTTAATGGTTTGTTTGACCAACAGAATACGGTAGAAGTGATATTTTGGCCCTTCTGAGAGTAGGTCCTAAGAAGCTTGTGCAGAGATGTCCATCAGTTTTTAAACAGGAGCCCACTTGAGTAAAATGGGTCGAGTTGCAGTCCTTTTCTCCCTGGAATTCAGGAGGAAGGGTGAGGGAATGGCCAAGCAACTTGAGTGGCGAGCAGCAGGCAGGTCACCGCACTATCGCTGGGTCTGTGGTAGAGACTCAATGAACACCTAGTGAATTCACTCTGCTCTCTTCCCCTTTATTCTAAACATCTTATCCATTTATTTCCAGCTTAACAGTGGATGACAGTGGTAAGCAATATTTAGTAGCTGAAACGCCACCGTCTTGCTGGAAGACTCCCCTCATCACGTGCTTATGTTCAGTCCTAGTGAGTGACATGAGCTGAGGCGGGGCTGCGACCTCTGAGCCCGTGTGACACAGCCCCGTGGCTGCCCCTCTTCCTTCATACCGACACTGGAGCTCTGACACAAGACAGAGTACAGGGGAGAAGATCTAGATGGTACATGATAAACTGTAATATCTAATAAAATCTACATCCTCTAAACAGGGAATATATGTTTTAAAAAAATGATCCTGGATATTAAAAGTTAAGGAAAGATAATAAACTCCCCACAGTAAATATAATACATATAACGTTCTCTGATTCTGATGCCAAAAAAAAAAAAAAAGAGCATTAATAAAGCAATCAGAAAACAGTACCAATACCCACACCGAATCTGCTATTATTTGGTAAAACAAAAAACAATACATAGCAAAAAAAGGAAAAAAGCCTTCTTTTATACAACTTGTGGGTTAAGGAGAAAATAAAAACAAACTTCAGAACACCTGGAATATAAAAGTAATGACAACACTAATACACCTAAGTGTTTTGGCCTATTTAAGCAGTACTCACAATTAAGTTATGACCAACCTAGACAGCATATTAAAAAGCAGAGACATTACTTTGTCAACAAAGGTCCGTCTAGTCAGGGCTATGGATTTTCCAGTGGTCATATATGGATGAGAGTTGGGACTATAAAGAAAGCTGAGTGCCGAAGAGTTGATGCTTTTGAACTGTGGTTTTTGGAGAAGACTCTTGAGAGTCCCTTGGACTGCAAGGAGATCCAACCTGTCCATTCTAAAGGAGATCAGTCCTGGGTGTTCATTGGAAGGACTGATTTTGAAGCTGAAGCTCCAATACTTTGGCTACCTGATGAGAAGAGCTGACTCATTTGAAAAGACCCTGATGCTGGGAAAGATTGAAAGCAGGAGGAGAAGGGGACTACAGAGGATGAGATGGTTGGATGGAATCACTGACTCGATGGACATGGTTTGGGTGGACTCTGGTAGTTGGTGATGGACAGGGAGGCCTGGCGTGCTGCGATTCATGGGGTCACAGAGTCGGACACGACTGAGTGACTGAACTGAGTGACTGAACAGAATTAAATCTCATATTAATAATTAAGAAAAAATAAAAATGATTAAATTGAATTCTAACAAGGAGTTAAAAAAACAACAAAATAAACTAAGGAAAGCAAAAAGTAGGACGTTTATTTAAGGAAATCAATTAATTGGAAAACAGAAAAATAATAAAAGAGACACTCAAAGCAGACCACTTGGGGTGAAACAAGCAAACAAAAACAGCAAATTAGGTCAACTACTAGCTATCTTAATTAAGAAAACAAGGGAGCAAGCATAATACATACTAAGGGGAAAGAGCCACACACGCAAAAGAAGAAGGGGTAACTCTGCTCATCACTAGGAAATGAACTTGAAAACCTGGACAATATGGATGGTTGATGGCCCTAGCTAAGACAGAAATGACACACACCAGTTACCACAAATACCAAAAGAGCTGTTAAAGAGCTATTTGCCAAACATTGACCAGCACCAGATAATTTTACTGAAATCTTAAGGAAAATTCCAATGTTATGCAAATTGTTCCAGAACTCAGGAGAAAGAAAAATATTTCCAATTTACCAGCATAAAATCAGTAACAAAGCTTCTTAAAGGTAGTGCACAAAGGTGCATGCACACACACACACTTGACTAACTGCACTGATGAATACAGACGCAAGTCTAAATAAAATGTTAAATAATCTGGAAATACATTGAAAGAATAATACATATGGTCAAGCAGAGTTTATTTCAGGACTTTAAGGATGGTACAAAATATATTAATAAAATTCATATTAAAAGGTCAAAGGAGAAAAATCATATGATCATCTCCATAGAAAATGAAAAGGCATGTGATAAAATTCAACATGCAATCTTAATTTTTTTAAAAAATAGGGGTAAACAGATACTCCTTAATATGATTAACTAAATATATATATCTCACCCCATTTCATTATAGCCAATGTATTTTAACATTATTCTAGAAATACTAGACAATGCAAGCAAGACATAAAAAGAGGTATGCAAACTGGAAGACATGACTGTATAACTGGAAAACACAAAAATATTAAGTGAAGTACTATTAGAAACCATTAGAAAATCAGAGTCTGGTAGCTGAGCAGAAAACATTTTACCTTTTGTATATACTAAAATAAGACTAAATTATAAATCGAAAGGACTTCTTAATAATAGTAACAAAAATAAAATTTCTAGAACTCTTGAAGAACATTACAAGATCTCAGTAAAGTAAAATGTGAAGCATCATCAAAGGAAACAACAAAAAGACTTGAACAAATGGGAGTCATTTTTGGATGGTTTAGACATTTTTAACATAACAATGATGTCAAATTTCCCCAAGCTGATCTATAAAACTGTCAGAAAAAAAAAAAAAGTCCTATGGATTTGTTTGGTGGAACTCAAGGGTTGGTTCTAAAGTTCAACTGGAAAAATAAGCAAGGATATTTGAATACTTAAAAGTTACAGTTATTAAAACAGTGGAAGACTGGTACAAAAAAAGAAAGGCAGGTCAATTGAAGAGAATGGAACGGGAGTCTAGAAACATCCTCACAACATGAAAATATGCAATATGATAAAAGGGTCATTTGCAAAATTGAGGAAAGGATAGATTTAATAAACAGTCTCGAAGTAACTAGGTAGTTACCTAGGGAAAAAAAAAGTGGAGCCTTAAATCCAGGACAGATCAAATGTTTAAATGTGAAAAGTCAAAAACCAGAAATACCTAACTTTACTTTTAACAAACAGTAGTAGATATACCTCGCCTTTGAAAAGAAGTGCAGAAAAGAATGCATAGTATGTTACAATTTGTGTTATATCATATAGCATTTATACACGTGGATACATTTATGTATGTATATGGTATTTCTGGGGGGTATACAAGAATGTAGCGTTTGTACCTTTTTCTTCGATAGGGAACTAAAAGATGAGTTCAGGAGTAGGAGACAGACTTGATTTTTTTAATGTTTAAACCAAGAATACGTATTAGTTAATTTAAACAAAGAAATTAAAAACACATGCCAGAAAACAAAAACAAAAAACCTATACATAATAGTATATAATTAGTAGGACCCAAACAAGGTTAATTTGGTAACCCAAATTCTGACAGTAAAATATTGCATAGGAGTCTAAAATGTCTGAAAATAATATAAAAAGAGAACTGCTAGAGTTACTGAATCTTCTAAGATACATCAATTTTTTCAAAGGCAAAATAATATTCAGATCCTTAGGGATTTTTACCCTTGAGAACTGGTATAAGCTACTACTTTATGATAAGGGAGTTCACTATCTCCCATTCATTTTTCTTCTAGACATACTGCATATTTCATGGCCTGAATTTGTATTTACACCACATGAACAAAAATAAAGAGCAACTTCAAGTTAAAAAGTACCTCAAGGCAATACAAAAAAAGTAATTTTAATTTCTGATACATATTAAAACATTTCAATCAGTTCTTCCTGACAGCATAACACGACAAATACACAAGACCGCAAACATGCTTTAAAATGACATTCAGCAAAATATTTAAAATTTAATAAATAGCAATAATCACACACAAATACATTTTTCATACTCAATCATTAAGCTGCTAAAACAGACAGCTAAAGAATAAATAAATGGGAACTGACAATAAAAAAATATGCGGGGTTTTGCAATTCACTTTACTTTAAAAAGGGAGGTGATCTGAATGACTTCTTAATTTGCTTTTCATGTAGCATGATCCTCCCCTCATGAATAAAATACATTGAAAAAAATCACTTTCTTACAAGAATGCAGTCTTTTTTAAATACAACAAATANAAAGAGAGAAAGCTGGCCTTTTCTGAGTAGTTTGTTTCATCATTCCTTCTTGCCACATGGAATAAAAAGAGCAAAAATTAGCCAAGTCCATGTATGCTTTGGCCATTATTCGCTTCATGAATAAAATACATTGAAAAAAATCACTTTCTTACAAGAATGCAGTCTTTTTTAAATACAACAAATAAATATGAAAACAGCAAAGCAACCTCAAGTTGTAATAAAAATGCCCCCTCATCCACCCCCAAAGCTATGGAAATATAGTCATCATGATAGCAAATAATAGTATTTAAAGTGATAGTGCTTCTGCACTAAACTCATCTGAGACCTTAATATGATTTTTAGTGCAAATCCCTAGGGTCCAATACAAGTATAACCCTGTATCAGGGAAAGAAACATTACCAGTTGGAACTTATCTTGTACAGTTTTTGTACACATAAAGTTCAAGATTTAATGCATAGTACAATATCTTCATCTGCTTAATTTTGTCCTTAAATAGAGATGAAAAAGAAATGACTTGGGATTTTTACCATTTGGTTTGTACCATATTAGAATATTAAAGTCAACATTAGAAAACCTATAAAAGAGTTTTGTTTTTTGCCATTAATTTATCTAACTATCTAAATTTCACATCATTGCATGTCAAACATGAAAGAAAAAATTTTAGACAAAGTTTTTTTTTCCCTTTGACAAGCTCATGTTATGATGAAATACAATAACGCTTAGACAAATGTTATATAAATAAAAATAGATGAGTATAAGGAATTTTTACTTTTTATATTAACAACCTTAACATCTAGTATATTAACTTACAAGATGTGTTGGCAAAAGCATAAAGGGTTTAATTAAAAGAAGGTATTATTCTGAACAAAGAAATATTTGAACATAGGATAGATAAACTTGACAGTCAAATGAGTTTCAGCAGCCATATCTCTACTGCTAACCACAGTACCAGAATGAAAACAATTAGAAACAAATGGAAAAACATTACTTAACAATCTGAATACATAATGCATTTTTAGCTGCTAAAATAGTAAACTCTAAAGTTCATGGAGTTACAATTGTTTAATTTAACCATGCAGGCTAACATATGATAATAAGAAATCACCCTGCATCTTTTTTTTCTTTTTAAATGAAAACTAGTTTAATTGTAAAGTTACAAAACAATGAATGGATATTGCTCCAACTTGTATCCAAGCTCCCTGATGGGATCTATACCTAACAAAGTAACAAAGCTTCATCATCACTTGTTTCAGTTTTCAGCGTTGCTTCTAAGCAAGAGTCCGGGATCTGGGCAGTGTGGACGATACCACAGCGCTCACAAGGGCCATCACGACTACTTGGTCTCACTCCAGGATTTGTTCCACTATATGGTTGTCTGAACCCTTGCCCTTGATCGGAGGCAAGATCAAGAAGCGGTCTGGAGCAGTCATTCACATCAAAGTCTGAAGCTCCTTCAGAAACTGGAATTAGCATTTCAACATCATCATCTTCTTCTCTTCCATTTACCCCATTATCAAGTTGTCTCAAAGGGCTCTGGTTCTGATTCACAGAGCTTGATCGCCCCAGTGTAAAGCGTACCCAACGAAGCCCCTGAGTCATTCGACTTAGCGCACTTGTGAGCTGGTGCCGTGCTGGACTCACACCGGGGGGCTCCACGCTGGTCACATCCCGTCCGGTCTCTGTGTGACCCCCTCGGGTGCTCTGAGTGGAGGAACTTCCACTTGCTCCCACCGTCGCTTCTACAGCTGTCGTGGGAGGGACTTTTTGGGGCAAAGGAGCCGCAACCCCACCCGATGCTCCTGCCGTATCTCTTCTCTCATTTTCTGTGTCTGTGTCGTCAGACTCCACGGAAAACAGACTTCTGTGAGTATGATTTCTTTCAGGTTCTCTGCTGGTACTCTGGCTAGGGACAACCTCATCTCCATCTGCTGAGACCAGAGCCAATGACCCTGAATGGCGTGACCTTGCAAAATTAAAAATACGATTCCAGATGTTGCTGGATCTGCCTGCCATAGGAAGCCTGATGGAAGTAAATCCAAGCTGAGACCGTACCGCCAGCCTCAGGTTTTCCAAAACAGATGCCTGCCAAAAAAATAAATAAATAAATAAAAATCTTAAGACAGATGAAAACAGGGTATTAAAACTGTGTTGTGGATAAAAATTCTATTACTTATTGTTAGGGTCTATGAAAGATAAATTCTCTCATTAATATAGGTTCATCCCACTCCAGAAACTAACCTATAACCGGAACCACTGTTCACTGTGTTTAAGAGTTTCTTGATACTTATATATGAACTTTAAAATGATAATGTCAATCACAACAGCAATTTTGTTTTAAAACTTCACACAGTAATCCAATCCTAGAAATGTACCAAAGATGAAAATGAAATTATTTGATACTTCTTTAGCTAGGAGCATAGAATAATCTACCATAATTCTCTAAATAACTTACAGGAGTGTAAAAACCAGGCTGTTTATCTGTTTGTTTAGAAGAGAACAAATCAGACTTGATTTACAAGGTCAAAACCAAGGAGTTGTTGGATGAGTAGATACTGAGAATTAATTTATATTACCATAAACAGAGGAATTATTATATTTGTAATGCAGCACAGAAAACAGAAAGTCTAACAAAATAATCTGTTTATAGCACTATTCAATGGTATCTGAGACATTTAGGTTTCTTCTCAATCTTAAAGATTTAAGTCTTATTGTCATGTTAAACATAAATTATAACCTTATTCTTTGAAAACTGATGATTTTTAACTAGTGCATTTGGGAAGTGACCATATTGCTCAACTGAAAGAAAAACCTACTTTTTTTTGTAGATGAATGACTATCAGAATTATTAAAAAAAAAGACAAAAACCCAACAAGCTACTGTTATAAAAATAGTCTTTAAGCTCCATCTAGTGGTTATTAAAAAAAAGAGTAATCAAACTTGGAACAAACACAGCTTTCATCAATCTGGTATCTAGTATTTTTAAAACACAGTATTTCCAAGAAACAACGGTAAGTTGATATACGCCCTTTCAAATGAAGATACAGCTTCTATCTGCCAAACTGAATGACTCTTGCCCCTCCTCTTCACAGAAGAAAAGAAGGGAAGAGAATAAGAAAATGTGATAGTATGTTCTCCATCTCTCTCTGTGACTGGGACTGCATTTATTTGTGATTTCCATATAGACTTTTTGAACATAATCCCTGAAACATACTTCACAGAAAGCTAAGAAGCTACTATCATAGGACTATCTCATAGTCTGGCCTTAATAAAGAACAGACTGTCAATAAGAAATCTGAATATCAGCATATATAAAATTAGTATGCCAGTAAGATTTTTCACCAATTATGAATATAAACTAAAAGTGGTTCACATCCCTATAAACTCCACAGATCTGGTTCTCCTCATCTGGCATTCAACTTCTAAGGCTTTGTGTGAGCACTGTCATTAAATCCAGCAAGGAACACAGGCTCTTCAGCTATAAGGATAGCTTAGGCAGCTGAGATCCATAACGCCTTCAGCACACTTCAAAGCCGACTTTAACAGTACAGTCTACCACAGTGAGATGAAGTTCTCTACTCATTTCAAAGTCTGTTTAATTAAATGACTGCCAATTCAGTTCTACAAGGGGATCACATGATTGTTTTAGGAATAATTTCATATACTTCTTCAGTTTATGAAGAAGAAGAAAAAAAGCATGCCCCAGAAAGGATCGCTATTTTAAATGAGATGGTAATTCAGAAAATAATTCTTTTTAAAAACTAATATAGGTATTTGATACTTTATTACAAAAGTTTCAAACTTGAGAATTTAATCTCATTAACTGAATAAAATCTAGTTTACAAACATGTTTTATTTTAAAACTTTTTTGAAACAAAATTCTCTTAGGATAAATTATAACCCAAGAGGAAAGTTCTTATGGGGAGTTAATGAAACTTTACCCAAAGTGAAGTCTGACCTTTGCCCTTTACTTCTAGGAAGAGATCTCAATCCCTGGAATGTCATCTTTGATGGAAGTGTCATTGCGTGGAGCCTTGGGCCAGCCAGAGAGTAACAGTGTGTTTCAGGTGGAGGCTCTGAGCCACACAAATGTGATGCAGGGTGAGGGCTTTCAATCAGCAGAATCATTCAATCTCTGAAGGGCTAGAGACCAGGATCAGTCACGTGTGCGATGAATTGTGCCTATGTGATGGAGCTCCTATAAAAACCTTGGACACCAGGTTTGGGTGAGCTTCCCTAGATGGCAATGTTTCATGCACACTGTCATTCACTGGTGTTGAGAGAGTTACACTGTCCTGCCATTATGGGAAAAAGACAATTGGAAGGGTTGTGTTTGGTACACTCTCCTGAACTCTGTTCTATATGTCTCTTACTTTGGCTGATTTAATCTGAGTCCTTTCCCAGCAATAAAAGTTATACCACGGTAAGTAACAGCTTTCAATGAGCTCTGAGGCTTTCTAGTGAATTATCAACCTGAGGATGGTTTGGGGAGCCCCTGAACTTACAATTATAATTGGTATTAGAAGGGAAGGCTATCACATGTGGACTATGTTCCATGTAACTCACAGTTGACTAAACTCTTGAAGGTACCCTCAAGGTATACTGGTGGTAGGTGACAGATGGTGGGGGTGGGGGGGCATGGAATTAAACATTCTCTGAATTCCTGCCTAAAAAGAACCCTTCCCCATGGCAGGAACAACAATGTATTATGAAAAAGCCACAATGTAGGTTCTTCCTATGTTGCACACAAAATTTTAACCAGTGGAAATTCTGAATTATTTACTTAGCAAATGATATCCAGAGAAATGTTTTAAAACTGAATTCTCACAAAGATTTCCTAAAAAGACTCAAATAAGGTGACAGATTGCAATCAGAAATCTCATTTACCAAAAAGGAAATGTACTTTCATTTTGAACGGAATTAATCACTGGGCTTCCCTGGTGGCTCAGCTGGGAAAGAAGCACCTGCAAAGCAGGAAACCTGGGTTCGATCCCTGGGTTGGGAAGATCCCCTGGAGAAGGAAACAGCTACCCTGGCCTGGAGAATTCCATGGACTATCCATGGAGTCGCAAAGAGTCAGATATGACTGAGTGACTTTCACTTTCAATCACTGGGAAAACAATGTCTAACAGTTTTTCTTAATTCTGATGCTGGGAACAATTTTTAGAATTATTTTATGATGAATTTACATTTTAAATGTATAACCCTTTATGGCCTTATGAACCCTAGCACAACTTTAAGAATAGAAAAAGAAATTTAAAAAGCAATTGCCAGGAACTATATTCAATATCTTGTAATAACCTATTACAGGAAAAAATATGAAAAATAATGTATATAACTATGTACATAACTGAATCACTTTGCTATATACCAGAAAATAAGACAGCACTGTAAATAAACATTTCAATTTTAAAAATTGCTAACAAAAATTTAAAGAATTCAGCAACATTAATAAAGAATGACTATATGGGAGGGGAGTTTGGGGGAGAATGGATACATAAATATATATGATTGAATCCCCTTGCCATCCACCTGAAACTTTCATAACATTGTTAATTGGCTATACTCCAAATAAACTAAAAAAATTTTTTTTTAAAGAATGAGTCACTATTTAAAGAAAATGATATGGATTTTTAAGCACTGTAAAATTCAGCTGTGAAGAGATTTTCTCTCAAGGCAGGTGGAAATATTAATTTCATTTCAATGACATTTTAATCTTGCATGTTACTAACGTATTTCTAAGCATATCAACTTTAGTATTTACTCTTAAATCTTGGAAATAGTTCAAGTAGAAAATAAGTTGTCAGACTTTACTTTTGAATTTCAATGTACTAAATTATAAATTATTCTGTGGAAAATTCTGAAAGAGATGGGAATACCAGACCACCTGACCTGCCTCTTGAGAAATCTGTATGCAGGTCAAGAAGCAGCAGTTAGAACTGGACATGGAACAACAGACTAGTTCCAAATAGGAAAAGGAGTACATTAAAGCTGTATATTGTCACCTGCTTATTTAAATTCTATCTAGAGTACATGTATATTGTCACCTGCTTATTTAAATTCTATCTAGAGTATCATGAGAAACGCTGGGCTGGAAGAAACACAAGCTGGAATCAAAATTGCCAGGATAAATATCAATAACCTCAGATATGCAGATGACACCACCCTTATGGCAGAAAGTGAAGATGAACTAAAAAGCCTCTTGATGAAAGTGAAAAAGGAGAGTGAAAAAGTTAGCCTAAAGCGCAACATTCAGAAAACAAAGATCATGGCATCCGGTCCCATCACTTTATGGGAAATAGATGGGGAAACAGTGGAACAGTGTCAGACTTTATTTTTTGGGCTCCAAAATCACTGCAGATGGTGACTGAAGCCATGAAATTAAAAGATGCTTACTCCTT
>SJYV01011702.1:26396-64468 GCA_006410875.1 Neotragus pygmaeus
TGTGTGTGTGTGTGTGTAGTCATACAAGAAGAAAGAGTAAACAATGGTCTGCAGAGAATCAAGGGACTAACTACATATGTGTGTGTGTGTGAGCTGTGTAAGGAATTTTGGAAGAGTGTCAGGGGAAGCTCCATCCAAAAGGTGATGGTCAAACTGAATCCTAATGGGAGAAAACTAGAAATTCACTAGGTAGATAAGATCACTAGGCAGCTCTGGAGACATGAAAGAGCATGGTGGGCTTAGGGGAGAGTAAGTAATTAATTTGGTCTAAAGCATAGGTTATATTTATGTGATGAAAGCAAAGATGGAAAGACAGCATAAAGGAAATGATAAGGGATGAACTGGAAAATTAGGCAAGACTCTCTGGATCTTGAAGGATGCTGGTGTAGTGAGGTCAAAATTTATCTCATAGGTGATGGAGAAACATGGGAGGATTTTAAGCAGAAGAGTTATACATTCTGATTTATAATCCTAAGAATATTGGTGATTGGAGGCAGGAAGAATGACTGGGAGGCTACTGCAGAAGTTGAAGGAAACGTGGGTAAACTCTAATGACAGGAAGCATGGAAGGGGAGAGGATCAACAACAGATCTTTGGGAATCAGAATAGGCCTGCAAGGCCTGATGGGAGGCGGTGGATGGCTATAGAAATGAAAGAGGCTAAATTAGTCTGAAGTTTCTCGCTCAGGCACTTGGTGAAATAATTTTATATGTAGTAGAGCTATATATGTTTCCCTGATGGTTCAGTGGTAAAGAATCTGCCTGTAGTGCAAGAGACATGGGTGATGTTTGATCCCTGGGTCAGGAAGATTCCCCTGGAGGAGGAATTGGCAACCCTCTCCAGTATCCTTGCCTGGTAAATAAATTCCGTGGACAGAGCAGCCTGGTAGGCTACAGTCCATGGGGTCACAAAGAGACGCAACTGAGTGGCTGGGCCCAGCACAGCAGCAGAGCTGTATGCGTAATGAGCTTTGTGCTGTTGAAGCAAAAGATCACTGTTAATATTCAGTTTAGATATATCTATCAAGCTGCTCTACAGGTCTCAAAAGATGGTGTGAAGAAGAGAAGAGATCAGATAATGGTTGAGAACAGTTAAGTATGAAGCTGGACGCTGGTGGCATGAAGGGCGGTGCAGGGTCTTCTCGGGGGAAGGCCAACTGAAAATAGCTCCCTGGGCTGTTCTGGCTGAACTGGCAGGCCACATGCTCTGGTGAGCTTTGGGCGCCATCCCTGTGAAGAGGGTGGATCCCCAGATGACCTTGGCCTATAGTTAGCTCACACAATCAGCTGTGGCTGGCTTCCAAAGTAGCAGCGACAGCAGCTGACAGGTTTGGAAATACAGTTTCTTCTCTGTCAAGAAAAAGTGCTCATAAGGAATACATTTCCCAAATGTCTACTCTTTCTGGTTTGACCTAGGGGGTTCTATGGCGGAAAATACACCCACGGTTTCTGTAAAGCCATTTAAAAAATTAATCACTTTTCTCTTGAGTCAAAAATACCTTGAACCTCTTGAGTAACTTAGGAGAATTCAGTGTAAGTTCTACCCCTGGAAAATAAGTCAAAGAAATGCTTGCTGGCATGCTTTAGTTCTTACTGAACACCTCCCTGCTCTGCATAGCACAATAAATGTAAATTGAATATAAGAATTCCAAGAGAAGNATGATTCATGGGGTCGCAAAGAGTCGGACATGACTGAGCGACTGAACTGAACTGAACTGAAATTATTCTAAACATTAGGGTTTCCCAGGTGGTGCTAGTGGTAAAGAACCCACTTGCCAATGCAGGAAACATAAGAGACATGGGTTTGATCCCTGGGTGGGGAAGATCTCCTGGAGGAGGGTATGGCAACCCTCTCCTGGAGAACCCCATGGACAGAGAAGCTTGGTGGGTAACAGTCTATGGGGTCGCAAAGAGTCATACAAGACTGAGTGACTAAGCACATCTTAAACTTTAGAAATGGCAACCCACTCCAGTGTTCTTGCCTGGAGAATCCCAGGGAGCCTGGTGGGCTGCTGTCTATGGGATCACACAGAGTTGGACACAACTGAAGTGACTTAGCAGCAGCAGCAAACATTAAAATGCTTAAGAATCACGTAACCAAATAAGAAGAATAAAAACTATACTTTTGAATTTGTTAAAATATAAGGAAACAACTAGAGTAGACCCTTGAGCAACATGGGCTTGCCCAGGTGCACTTATTTATGGATTTTTTTCAATGGCAAATACTACAGCACCACATCACTTATGGTTGGTTGAATTTGTGGACGCTGAACTCTAGACAGAAGGCTGACTATAAAGTTGTTGTCTAGTTGCTCAGTCATGTCCTGTTCTCTTGTGACCCCATGGATTGTAGCCCAGGCTCCTCTGTCCATCGGATTTCCCAGGCAAGAATACTGGGGTGGGTTGCCATTTCCTTCTCCAGGGGATCTTCCCAGCCCAGGGATTGAACTGCATCTCCTGCATTGGCAGGTGGATTCTTTATCACTGGGCCACCTGGGAAGCTCAACTATAAAGTTACATGTGAATTTTCACCTGCATGGAGCACTGACACCCCTAACCCTCACACTATTCAGGAGTCAACTGAATAATTTCAAATCTTCCATTTATTTAATTCTTGACTGGACTGCAAAAATTCTGACACAATCAAGGGTCCTTCACCATTACATGTAAGTAAGACTTCATTTTAAGAGGTACTGAAATAGAAATCATAAATTGTAACATACCTGATTAGGTGAACAAACAGGAAAATCTTCCACTGGTGGAATTAAACCCTGAGCGATCAATTGTCCATAAGAAGGAGGAGCTTCTCTTCTTAACAGTTCTGCTTCCACTCTGGACAACTGTGTTTCGAATGATCTTTGAGAGAAACAGAGGGATGAAAGGAGTTTAAAAAAAAAAAGGGCAAACCAAAACAGTAATTCTTTAATTATCAACAATTAAAACAATCTGAATTTTAATGTATTTGTTCATTTGTAAAGCAGAATCAGTCAACATTTGGTGAGTATCTATACTCCCCTACACTGAGAACACAGAGATGAAGCGGACAGTCCAGCATCATGTGGTTTTACACTAGAGGCCTGGATCACTAAGTTTTAATAAATTAAATATCCCTGTAAAAGATAAAAGTACTAGATCTTTACCCTTCTGAGATCATAGGGGCTTGAGACTTGAGGTGAAAGTATGAATATTCTTAGAAGACACTTTATTCATCAAGTCCAACACATTTACTTTTCAGGTAAGGAAAACAGTGAAATGAGCTGCCAAAACCCATTCTGGAATAACCTGTTCTTAAACTCAAGACCTCTGGTCTTCACTGTGCTCTTATGTTGTGTGTGTGTGTGTGTCTGCTAAGTCCCTTCAGTCATGTCCGACTCTGCGACTCTATGGACTGTAATCCTCCATGCTCCTCAGTCCATGGGGCTTCTCCAGGCAAGAATACTGGAGTGGGTTGCCATGTCCTCCTCCAGGGGATCTTCCCTACCCAGGGATCAAACCCATGTCTCTTACATGTCCTGCACTGCAGGTGGGTTCTTTACCGCTCTTTATGTTGCTTACTTGCTTTTATGTTGCAATGCAGTAAAACATTTCTGGCCACTTATGCTCACTTATGCCAGTAAGAAGCATATGGCTGCTTTGATACTGTACATCTGTTCTTGGCTGTCTGGGATGTGACTTCTTTGTTGTATGTATTACTTGCAGCTCTCCTGGGGCTGATGGTCATGGTCTCCACAGGAGCTTTCTAGAAAACCTCTCTGCCATCAGCTTCTCCAGGTCTCTCCTCTGCCACGTGGAAGACGGCTCTCCCTGAGGGCCACCCTTTCACGCTTAACCATTTCTTACTTAACTGAGATCCTCTGACTTTTATACCACTTTATTTTATAGCTCTTACAGCATTTATATGTTTTATCATTTAATCCTTCCCACCAGTTCCTTCCTTCTAACTGTAAACTGCCTGTGAGATTACTCCTACTCATTGCTCTATTCACCTGTATACTGCTTTGAACACAGAAGGCTCTCAAATGTCTGGAGTTTTTGAATTAATATTTATAAAAACTCAGGTTAAAGCATGACCAAGAATTACAGCTTTCAAATTTCCTATAAAACATGTTAATCTGAAGACAGTACAGACTGCCTTTTCTCATCTCGTTAACTCTTAAGTGTTTGTTTTTTAATGCGCTTATTAACCTTTTGAATCATATGCTTTTCATAGTATAAATCGCAGACAATATGTAGCTCTGTCTTCAATAGTGTAACAAAAATATATTGCTCATTTCCTTAAAAAATGTGTTGTAAATATCCGGGCTATGTTTTTACTGCACAGAGCACGCAACACCATAGCTCTGTCTTGATACTGACCTTCGTTCAAACATTCTCAGAGAATAAAGCTTACAGGTGCACCCCAAGGCAATGACCAGAAGCAGGCCACAGATGAGGCTCCCTATGACGGCTGCGGTGATGACCCGGGTTGGCACGATCACTGGGCAGTTTTCCTCGTCGCTGCCATCGCCGCAGTCGTCCTGAGAGTCACACACCCAGCTTTCAAACACACACCGGTTGTTTTTGCAATGAAAATTTCCTGGCTGGCAAAAAAAGCAGTTTTTTTCATCGGAGCCATTTGGGCAGTGGTTCTGGTAGTTGCAACGGTCTGAGCGAGGGTAGCAGACGCCGTTCCGGGAACACGGGAACTCCTCCTTCTGGCATACAGTACAGTTGATCTCATCCCTCCCATTTGGGCAATGCCAGTAGCCATCACAGCGCTGCTGCTCGGTGTAGCAGCCCCAGTTCCCTCCGCAGGGGATCTCCCACGGCAGACAGAAGCCATCTACCTGGTAAGTAGCATTAAAGCCCCTGGCCGCATTGACTTTATCAGCGCAGAAATGGACCCTTATCTGTCCAGAAGAAGACACGACAGTGAGAGGCGCGTGAGAATCAAAAGCGGTCAACACACGCAGAAGCTTGTGCGGATTCTCCTCTAATCCATCGTATATTTTGACATAATCACCATAACCAGTACCATCAAGTTTAAAGTCTGTGAAGCGTAAGATGACTTTGCGGTGATCACCAGTGTCTATTAACCAGGTGCAATTGCTTCCGGGAGGATAAAAGTCTGGATAATTGGGAGAATTAAAAGTACCGTAAAAATATTTTAACCACTGCCCACAAGTGGGCACATCACAGTCGATCTCATCTCCGAGGTCAAGGCAGTCAATATTGCCATCGCATTTTAAAGACTCGGGAAGGCAGGTGTAGACTTTGGTAAACCTAGACAGACACTGGAACTGGTTGTAAGCACAGGGCTGGAAGGAGGCAGATGTTGGAGGATTCGCTTCTCTGGCACAGATCTCTTCATCAGAACTGTCTCCGCATTCGTCCATGTTGTTGCACTTCCAGGCTGCTGGTATGCACTTTCCATTTCCACAGCGAAACTGGTCACAAGCACAGTTTGGCTCTTCAGATTTCCCTGGGAGGTCAGTGAGAGGAGGGAGATGGAGAGGTAAGGAGGGAAAAAAAACATATTCTTTAAAGGATATGTAACAGCAAGTGGTATTTTTATCGTAAATGTTAATTAGCTCAGGTGATAGCTGGGCTTAAGCAAAAAATTTAATTAATACTGGCTTACTGATTACCCAAAACTTTAATTAAATAATACTTATGGTTTGTTCCATGAAGATCTCTACAGCTGATCTAAAGATAAAGGACCGATTCTGTTTTTGCAGAAGTTGCTTTGCTACAGAACATTTAGTAGAGTGATATAAGATATATGAGCCAGTAGGATATATTGCCTAAGAATTTTAAATATCCTACTGAATAAACATTTTGAAATGAAGAAAAACTCCTTCATAATAATCACCTTTTCATATCAATCCATTTTAATATTCTTTTTTAGTTATTTATATTTATTTATGTACATATACACAATATCTTGCAAGTCCATTATCTAGACTCAAGAGCAGGGGGAAGGAGAGAGAAAAGAACTGAAATGTTCACAGAATTCTAATTGTTTAGTAGGCTATCCTAAATATATATCAAGAATGAGATAGGGAAAGAAAACTAAACATTAGCATCCTATAGTCCACACTGATGATGTCAGCCAAAGGCTTTCCTCCATCAACAACTTATTTACTGGCAAATAGGTGACAGAAAATGCTTCAGAATCTAAGTAATTATTACAAAGATGTGCTTTTAACAAAAAAGAAAAAAATCAGCATATGTTGCTAAAGGTGACCATGTTAATTTCAGAAAAATATAAAATTATTTTCAGCAAAAATTTACGGGACTCTAATGCTCGGAGTTCTTCATATTTTTATGATTTGGCCACACTATTTGGATAAAGTTTAAGAACTAGCAAAAGAAGACTTCTGATACTACGAACTATGAAAGTAAAATAGATTGTGTCTTTTCTTTGAAGGTATAAACATAATGGTAACACACACAAAAATACATTCTGAAGTAACATGTAGGATACGGTGAACACCTGAGGGGAGAAAAGTTCCTTTTAAAATAAATATATTCAAAATATTTAAAAAGATTGACTTTAGTGTGTAAAATTAACCATTTTATTAGGACTATACAAAATGCCTTTTGGAGACCTAACTCTGGCACCTGAACCTTTCGCCTCGAACTCCTCAATCTCAGCTGTCTTGGTATTTAGTCACAATAAAATGGACGTTGTTTAGAAGGCAAGTCCTGAAGTGACTGAGGAGTTAATATGGTAAGAATTCTGTTCCAAACCTTTCTTCTTATATAAAAACACACCTGAAAAGTATGCCAGCCTGAAACCCTTCCTAGAGATACTGTCATCGGAATGGAACCTGATCCAGACGTGGTCTTGGGAAGAAATGTACGGCGGTGGGATTGTGGAACCACAGGCTCTGTAGCTTTCAATATTCTTGTATGTTTCTATCGTCAACCAGTCCAAACTGCATCTTCTGGACCCCTGAATATCAAAATCCTGAAAACTACAAATAAAAAGTCAGAAAAGGCTGCTGAAAGAAAATTTTGGAAAAAAAATTTCATAAAAAAATCAAAATAACCGAGAACTTTATTACAAGCTTCTAAATATTCACTGATTCTCCTGGCTCTTCTTAGTATACACTGTATCATCAAAAAATAACAACAATAACACTTCTGTGTTCCTAATATTTACATCTCTTTCCTAGATTCCAGAATAATACTTCTTCAAAAGTAACACAAAGTTCCAAAATAATGCTAAAAAAACAGGAGATAGTTTGCACGGCACCTTTTTCTTCTCCCTGTATGTCTTTAGGAAGGACCACTTCTAATTTCTAATATTCTAAATTGTTCTTTGTTTGGACCAGAAACACCACTCCATAAGTCAATGAACTGAAGGACACAGAGGAAGTCAGCCTTCCCTTAGATTAGACTGGTTCATCTGCTTGCATAATGAAAAGTTTACAGCTTACATTTTCAGGAGAGCAAACAGCACAAACCTGAGCCAAGTAAAGAAGTTAAAAATGAACAAACAAAAAAACTTCAGTGACAAGTCCCTGAGTTTGGGAATACTTTTCTACATAAATGATTTATAGCCAAATGTTATCTTATAGTTTGTAAAACACAGGCACAAATAAAGGACAGAAAGGACTTCCCAAGTGGCTCTGTGGTAAAGAATCCACCTGCCAATGCTGGAGATGCTAGAGACATGGGTTCGATTTCTGGGTTGGGAAGATCCCCTGGAGGAGGAAATGGCAACCCACTCCACTATTCTTGCCTGGGAAGAACGGACAGAGGAGCCTGATGGGCTATAGTCCACAGGGTCACAAAAAGTCAGACATGGCTGAGGAACCGAGCATGTACGCAAAGGACAAAACAGTCAAATAAGAAGCACATAAAAAATTAGCCAAAAAGTGAGATTCCTTGCCTTTGCCTTAAGCCAAGTGATGATAAAGTTAATTATCCGAGGATTATTACACCAGGCTATTTCCTCTTTAAAATTCTGAGTAACTAGAACAAAGGCTGACACTTAGACTGCTTCCAGTTTTTCACTATTATGAACAACGCTTTAAGGAATTCTCATACATGTTCTCTCCATACATACATAAGCAAGTATTTCTGTAGGAGAGTTTTTTCTAGAAGTAGAATTGTTAGATCCAAGCATGCAATTCCACTTTAAAGTTGATGGTGGCATTGAGAAAATGTTTATACCAACTCACAATTCCACTGAATGTGCATGAAAAAGTACCCTATACCCTACAAATCTGGCAAAAGGAAACATTTTATTTCCAAAGATTTGTTGCCAATTAGGTGCATAAAATATATTTATCATTGTTCTAGTCTCCATTTCCTTATTTACTGAGATTGAAACACTTTTCCTATGTTTATTAGATATTTCTATTTCTTTTCCTGTGAATCGCACTGTTGTATCCTTCATACACTGAAATGTATTCTTATTCAAGAGCTCTTTAAAAACATGTGGGACTTCCCTGGTGGCTTGGACGATAAATAATCTGCCTGCAATGCAGGAGACTCAGTTTCGATCTCTGGGTTGGGAAGATTCCCTAGAGAAGGTAATGGCTACTCACTCCAGTATTCTCACCTGGAGAATTCCATGGATGGAGGAGCCTGGAGGGCTATAGTCCATGGCTTCATGAAGAGTTGGACATAACTGATCAACTATCACTTTCACTTTTAAATGTATCTTTTTGAGGCATGTAGGTTACACAGGATATATATGTACAACCACTCACACCTATACTCTCCAGTAGTTGGTGCTACCTGTAGTGCTAAATTTGATGTTAAATTTAGTTGGTGCTAAAAGTATTTTGAATTTCAGCCATTACTGGGCATGAAATGGCATCTCTCATGGTTGCTTTATGTGCATTTCCTGAAAGACCAATGATGTTGAACATCTTTTCATGTGCTTATTGGACATTCTCATATCTTCTTTGAAGTGTCTGTTCAAGTCTCTTGTCCTTTTAAAAACATTTGAGCTATAAAAATTCTTTGTACATTCTGGATCCAAGTACTTTATTAGATATGTGTATTGCTAATATTTTCTCTATCCATGGGTTGCTTTTTCACTTTCTTAATGGTATCTGTTAATGAGACAGGTTTTTTTTTTTGAAGTATGGTTGACTTACAACATTATATTAGTTTCAGGGATACAACACAGTAACTTGGTGTTTTTATAGCTTATACTCTATATAAAATTATTATTACATATTGGCTATATTCTTCTGTGCTGTACATTACATCCTTGTAACTTTTTAATTTTATACATAGTAGTTTGTACCTCAATAGTCCTCCACTTATCTTATCCCTCTCCACTGGTAACCACTAGTTAGTTCTCTGTATTTGTGAGTCTGTTTCTGTTTTATTATATATTTACTAATGTGTTTTATTTTTCAGATTCCACATAAACTAAAAATATACAGTATTTGTCTTTCTCTGTCTGACTTATTTCACTAAGCATAATATACTGTAGGTCTATCCACAGTGTTGGAAATGGCAAAATTTCATTCTTTTTTATGGCTGAGAAATATTCCACTACCATACACACGCCCCCACATCATTTTTATCCATTTATCTGTATTTCATGTCTTGGCTAATAAATAATGTTGCTATGAACACTGGGGTGGATTTGTCTTTTCAAATTATTATTATTTTTTCATTTTCTTTGGGTATGAACAGTAGAACTGCAGGGTTGTGTAGTAGTTCTATTTTTCAGTTTTTGAGGAACTTATGTGCTGTTTTCCACAGTGGCTGTGCTGAATGGGAGAAGATATTTGCAAATGACATGTCCAATAAGGGGTTAATTATCTAAAACACACAAAGAACATACAACTCAGTATCAAAAAAACAACCCAATTAAAGTATGGGCAGAGGATCTGAACAGACATCTTTCCAAAGGAGACATACAGATGGCCAACAGGCATATGAAAAGATGCTCAACATTTCTAATCATCAGGGAAATGCAGCAACACAAAACCACAATGAGATACCGCCGCACATCTGTCAAAGTGGTTATTGTCAAAGCTGTGTTGGTCAGGATGTGGAAAAAAGGGAACCACCTTTGTGCACTGTTGGTGGAACCACATGGAAAACAGAATGGACATTCCTCAGAAAACTAAAAATAGAACTACCATATGATCCAGCAATTCCACTCCTAGATATTTATGGAAGAAAACAAAACATTAATCAGAAAGGATATAAGTACCCCTATCTTGAGACTCCCTTGGACTGCAGAGAGATCCAACCAGTCCATTCTGAAGGAGATCAGCCCTGGGATTTCTTTGGAAGGAATGATGCTAAAGCTGAAACTCCAGTACCTTGGCCACCTCATGCGAAGAACTGACTCATTGTAAAAAGACTGATGCTGGGAGGGATTGGGGGCAGGTGGAGAAGGGGACGACCGAGGATGAGATGGCTGGATGGCATCACAGACTCAATGGACATGAGTCTGAGTGAACTTCAGGAGTTGGTGATGGACAGGGAGGCCTGGAGTGCTGCGATTCATGGGGTCGCAAAGATTCGGACACGACTGAGCGACTGAACTGAACTGAACTGAATATTTATGCTGGCTTGTGGAATCTCAGTTCCCTGACCAGGGATTGAACCTGAGTCATGGCAGGGAAAGCCTGGAATTCTAACCACTAAGCCACTAGGGAACTCCCAACTTTTAATCAACTAAAATGTTTAAGATTCATGAAATCAGGGACCTGATCCAGAAAAAAAGAAATAATCAGTTGTCTCTTCATGTATACACTATGAGGATTTGGTTTTCCAATATTCATTTAGGGTGCTTAAAACACATTTATAAGTAGAAACAGTTTTCAGTTTTCTTTTTTTATGCTTGGTAATAGTTTATGTAACAGATTGTTTACAAATCTGCACCTTGTGCTTCTTCACAGTACAGATGACTTAGGGTAGAGATTTTCCATTTCTTCATGCTTTTTGGTTTAATCAGCTTTTCCTAAACTTTCAATAAGTCAATTTTGATATTTAAATTTTCTTAGAAGTCATTTGCCCTTAAAAGTAAAATTTATCATGGCAAAGCTTTACATAGTACTTTCACACAATTGTTTAAATTTTCGTATCTATGGTCTTTAAATTTGTTTGGGTTTTCTTTGTAGGTAAGTGTAATACTGGCAAATAAGAGTTTTACGTCTTCCTTTTTTTCTTATATCACTAATTTCTATTTGTTGGAGTGCTGTATTGATTGAGGGTTCAAGTACAAGCAGTGACAGTATGTAACCTTGTTTTAAAGGTCCTTCGTGTTAAATTAACTTCAATATTAAGTTTGATTTTTTAAATTTTTGAACAGATACCTTTTATCAAGTTTAGAACGCTTTTTTCTCTATTCGTTTGGTATTGCCTGTAAAATTATCTGGATGTAGAATCTTATTTTGACTGCTGATTTAATTTCTTTAATGGTATTGCATTAGTCAGTTTTCTAATTCTTCTTGAATTAATTTGGTAACACATTCAGAAAATGATTCACTTCATCTAATTTATTAAAGTATCAATATAAACCATTCATGATATTCCTTTGTGACTTTAAAAATCTCTTTTGTTGCATTTATAACTATAGACATTTTTGTTCTTATTTCTGTATCTTTTTTTCCCTTCACTCTTGCCTTGAGATCTGTCTTTGTTTATTTTCCTCAGTTTTTCAGAAAACCAGTTTTTTTTTCTGTTTAATTTAAATTCATTTTTTCTGTTTAATTATTTTCTGGTAATTAAAGATTACCCTGTAGTTTTTATTCTAACTCTTGAGAAAATGCTGAGCTAATATATTTTCCACTTTACTTTCCATGCATTTATTTTTAATTCAATGCATTAAAGTTGTAAATCTTTCACTAACTGCTATTTCAATGTAGTTCAACAGTTTTAATAGCTAATATTTTCATTATGGTTATTTAAAAATATTTTGAGCTCCACTGTGCCTTCCATCTTTGGTGCAGCTGTCATTTAGGAATATGTTTCTGAACACATGGGCTTTCTAATTGTTGTTTTCCAATTTAATTGTGTTATGGTCAGAGAACACAATCTGAATGAGGTAGTCTGGAAATACATTGAGAATTCCTTTGTTATTTAATGTATAATCACTTTTAAAATAAATGTTGTACATGCCATTAAAAGGAATGTGCCTTCTCTATCCACTGAGATAGGTATAAAAGTCACATATATACGTGATATATGTGTCTACTGGATTAGTATCAAAATTTCTCTATTTTTACTTCCTGTTTTCCTGTTTAAATTCAGATAAATATGTTTACAAACTTCCACTGTAATTGTGGGCTAGTAAAACTTGGTCAGAATTCGGTAATTCCCTACAGTTTGCGTTTGCTTGGTTTCAGGCTGCATTATTAGGTACAGAACATCTAACCACGATTATATCTTTCATTTGTTATTAATATTTTGTTTTGAAGTCAATTACAACTGATTAACCCTCCTACACTAGCTCTCTTCTGATCAGTATTTCATAGCTTATCTTTTCCTATCTTCATTATTTAGATTTTCTGTATTGATACTCTTTTAGGTATGTTCCTAAAGCCCATCAGAGAAGGATCATACCAGTTAACCGATCAATAAACCTGACTGGATAGTCTATCTTCTAAATGTTAAGTGAGATTTGTTTTGTTTTTTTTTTTTTAAATTCTACTTGGGGTGGGGATAGGGTTTTCTCATTTTCCTCCTTTTCTTGTATTTTTCGGTTTTTAAAAAAAGTTTCTTTCCCTCTGCTTTGGTCTTCATCGTTGTTTCGCTGCTAAGTCATGTCCCATTCTTTTACAACTCCATGGACTATAGTCTGCCAGGCTTCTCTGTCCATGGGATTTCCCAGGCAAGAGTACTGGAACAGGTTGCTAGTCCCTTCTCCAGAGGATCTTTTTGATCCAGGGATCAAACCCACGTCTCCTGCATTGGTAGGTGGATTCTTTACCACTGAGCCACCAGGGACGCTTTGGTCTAATAAAGTCCAACTACAAGTATTCAGTGTTTCTAATCCCCTTTCAAATTCTCAAATTCAGTAGAAAAATCGACAATTTTATTTTCACCCATTTGTAACTGAAATTTAACATTTCATTAACATTGCTTCACTTTATGAAAATAAACATACTATGAATAGTTTTTATAATGCTTCTCACACTGTCACCAGTATAAATCATAGAAAATTTCATATTACATTTCAGTTTTAGTAGATATCTAGAGTAACTACTTACACTCAAAACCACTTTGAAATTATAGTAACTGTTAAAAGCATGGCTTGCTCACTAATTGTTAATAAACATATATGTATTTGTAAAAATATCTGATAGCTGTGTTTCAGGAATAACTGGTTTTTTTTGTAATGCTATGTGTTTTATTCTATGCTACTGCTGCTGCTGCTAAATTGCTTCAGTCGTGCCCGACTCTGTGCAACCCCACAGACGGCAGCCCACCAGGCCCCCCTGTCCCTGGGATTCTCCAGGCAAGAACACTGGAGTGGGTTGCCATTTCCTTCTCCAATGTGTGAAAGTGAAAAGTGAAAGTGAAGTCGCTTAGTCGTGTCCGACTCTTTGCGACCACATGGACTGCAGCCCACCAGGCTCCTCCGTCCATGGGTTTTCCAGGCAAGAGTACTGGAGTGGGGTGCCATTGTATTCTATACATTTAAAAATATTCTAGGAATGGATTTATAGGTTTCACCAAAGTGCTCATGACATAAAGAAGGTTAAGGAAAAAAACCTCCAGTATATTAAAGTGCATAATGTCTGTAGTAAATCTGTGTTCCAACTTGCTTCCCTGGTGGCTGAGATGGCAAAGAATTTGCCAGCAATGCAGGAGATGCAGGTTCAATCCCTGTGAGAAGGGAATGGCTACTCACTCCAGTATTCTTGCCTGGAGAATTTCATGGACAGAGGAGCCTGGTGGGCTATAGTCCTTAGGGTCACAAAGAGTCAGACACGACTGAGTGACTAACAGTTTGATTTTGTTGGCTGTTTTGGTTAATATTAAATTTTTTCATACATTCTAGAAAATTTGGGGTTTCAAGCTTCTGAGGAGGATTTTTGGTGCTGTTTTTAATTTTTTTCTCCCTATATTCCCCAACAGCATCTGCTCTGTAACTTCCTCCATTTAGGTCTCCTTTCTAAAACCAGCCCTAATGTGACAGTTCAGAGCAGTATTACAATCTTGTTACAGAATCGGTAAGGGACTTAGTAAAATCCCATTTATTATGGTATGTCATCCTATCTTTCTAAGCTCTCAGCTCCATGAGAGTTCAAGCAGTGGTTAACAGAAGTCTTCTTCAGCCTCCTTTCTTAAGCAAAATATCCTGACCCTAGTCCTTGGCTTCAAGCAGGGAACCAGAATCCAATCCTCTGTGGATAAGGTGGACAGAGGATAAGGTAGACAGAGGATAAGGTGGCCTTTGTGAATTTTAGCAGATTTCCAGGGAAAGGATAAAAATGCTTATAAACTGGTTAACTAGTTTAACCANCCCGCATTTCACATGATGTACTCTGTATATAAGTTAAATAAGCAGGGTGACAATATACAGCCTTGATGTTCTCCTTTCCTGAATGGCTTACTTTCATCCAAATTTAATTCTAAACCAGAAAGTTCATATAATTACAGTTAAATAGACTCTCAGTTCTTAATGCATGTAACATTGAAGGTATGTTATCCAAATCACCTCAATTACACAGAAATTAACATTTCAATGCATTTTGCTCTGAAATGAAAATATCTTTGAAGAAACAAACAATTATTCATGAAATAAAACATCTGGTAGAGTTGACTCAGAAACTGGAAACAGACAGCTTTATAATCAACAGTTCTGGCAAGCAGTTTTGATGAAACACTAAATTAAATAAAGATTTTTAATATTCCAGAGAGATTTGGTCTTTTCTTTTCCATGTTCTCTCCAGATTTGAAATTGACAACATGGGTTTTCCTCTTTAATGGTATGAGATATTTTCAGGAGCAAAGTTTTTTTTTTTCATAGAATATTAACCTCAGGAGGTTTTATTTTCTGTTGAGCTGAAAGTTTGCTTCTTTAATGTACATGCAAAGATCCTTCTCAAAGACAATCCACCCCCCTCAAAAACTGATCAGTGTGTCCACATACACCTCACCCTCCTACCAGTAATTGGAGAGGTTTTGTAACTCCTTAGAGTTTAGTTTGCTGAGGAGAGACCCTCTCTAAATCATCTGGCTGAAGGAATTTTTAGTGATGTCAAACACTCCAATCTAGTTTGTTATTAAAACTAGTTTCAGGTTTTATGTTAAAGGTTTTCTCAACTCTGGAATGCATTACTGACATTTTGGTCTGGATGGTTCTTTCGTGGGAATTGTTCTCTGTTTAGCAACATCCCTGGTCTCTACCCACTAGATACCAGAAGCACACACACCCTCTGCCACTCAGTGTGACCAACAAAAATGTCTCCAGACATTGTTAGTCCCCTGGAGTCAGGGGGTGGGGGTGAAAATCGACCTCCAGTTGAGAACCATCATCTTTAAGGATTACACTAGTGCTAACTCTAAAGCTGTCTGCCCCCAACCCCGAGCCCTCTGTCCCACGATTTAAAGCCCTGCCTCTACACTTACTAGCAATGTGGCCTTGAGCAGGTTAATTAACCTCTCTCAGCCTCAGAGTTAAATGAGACGATATGTACGAACCACTTAGAGGAGTGCCTGAAACAATAAGCCCTTAGCCAGCACTGGAAATTATTTTTATTATAATCCCCATAGCCTTTGAATAAAACTTTAATTTTCACAGTAATGCAAGATTTAAAGGTTTTCTCACCAATTCTCTGAGAGTTATGTAATTGATACTAATTAATGGCTATTTTTTCCTTTTTAATTCCAGTAAATAATTTCCTCAGCTAATTTTCAAGAAGGGAGCATGTGCCACAAACCTCTCTGGGATTATGCCCCATTCTGGAGATAGAATACAGAACATGTTCAAAGGAAAACATTTTGTAATTTTTTTTTAAATCACAAGCTTACTTAAGAAGGCCTAGTTGAACCAAATTTTACTTTAATTGTAACTGATGCAAATGCTAATAGCTCAACACCTCTAGGTTTCAGAAAACAGCAGTAACTGAGGCTGCACTGAAGATCTCAGTGGTTACTGCTCTTACACTCTCCATAAGCCTGAAGGCTACACTAGAAGAGGGTATGCTTAAGACTAGTTCTCAGTAACATCACAGGCACCCTTGTGTTTGGAAACGGCAACTGAATCTTTTCCTTAAATTTGAGCTTAAAACAGTCACTTGACACCTTATCACAAGAAACACAGGTTGGGGGGTTTGAAAAAATATGGTGCTGAGATGTTAAGGAGATAGATTGTAGATCATCTCCCTTGGCAGATTTTAAATTGCATTAAAATATAGCTACTTAGCCCCTACTCCTGGAGAAGGCAATGGCATCCCACTCCAGTACTCTTGCCTGGAAAATCCCATGGATGGAGGAGCCTGNCTGAGTGAACTTCAGGAGTTGGTGATGGACAGGGAGGCCTGGAGTGCTGCGATTCATGGGGTCGCAAAGATTCGGACACGACTGAGCGACTGAACTGAACTGAACTGAATATTTATGCTGGCTTGTGGAATCTCAGTTCCCTGACCAGGGATTGAACCTGAGTCATGGCAGGGAAAGCCTGGAATTCTAACCACTAAGCCACTAGGGAACTCCCAACTTTTAATCAACTAAAATGTTTAAGATTCATGAAATCAGGGACCTGATCCAGAAAAAAAGAAATAATCAGTTGTCTCTTCATGTATACACTATGAGGATTTGGTTTTCCAATATTCATTTAGGGTGCTTAAAACACATTTATAAGTAGAAACAGTTTTCAGTTTTCTTTTTTTATGCTTGGTAATAGTTTATGTAACAGATTGTTTACAAATCTGCACCTTGTGCTTCTTCACAGTACAGATGACTTAGGGTAGAGATTTTCCATTTCTTCATGCTTTTTGGTTTAATCAGCTTTTCCTAAACTTTCAATAAGTCAATTTTGATATTTAAATTTTCTTAGAAGTCATTTGCCCTTAAAAGTAAAATTTATCATGGCAAAGCTTTACATAGTACTTTCACACAATTGTTTAAATTTTCGTATCTATGGTCTTTAAATTTGTTTGGGTTTTCTTTGTAGGTAAGTGTAATACTGGCAAATAAGAGTTTTACGTCTTCCTTTTTTTCTTATATCACTAATTTCTATTTGTTGGAGTGCTGTATTGATTGAGGGTTCAAGTACAAGCAGTGACAGTATGTAACCTTGTTTTAAAGGTCCTTCGTGTTAAATTAACTTCAATATTAAGTTTGATTTTTTAAATTTTTGAACAGATACCTTTTATCAAGTTTAGAACGCTTTTTTCTCTATTCGTTTGGTATTGCCTGTAAAATTATCTGGATGTAGAATCTTATTTTGACTGCTGATTTAATTTCTTTAATGGTATTGCATTAGTCAGTTTTCTAATTCTTCTTGAATTAATTTGGTAACACATTCAGAAAATGATTCACTTCATCTAATTTATTAAAGTATCAATATAAACCATTCATGATATTCCTTTGTGACTTTAAAAATCTCTTTTGTTGCATTTATAACTATAGACATTTTTGTTCTTATTTCTGTATCTTTTTTTCCCTTCACTCTTGCCTTGAGATCTGTCTTTGTTTATTTTCCTCAGTTTTTCAGAAAACCAGTTTTTTTTTCTGTTTAATTTAAATTCATTTTTTCTGTTTAATTATTTTCTGGTAATTAAAGATTACCCTGTAGTTTTTATTCTAACTCTTGAGAAAATGCTGAGCTAATATATTTTCCACTTTACTTTCCATGCATTTATTTTTAATTCAATGCATTAAAGTTGTAAATCTTTCACTAACTGCTATTTCAATGTAGTTCAACAGTTTTAATAGCTAATATTTTCATTATGGTTATTTAAAAATATTTTGAGCTCCACTGTGCCTTCCATCTTTGGTGCAGCTGTCATTTAGGAATATGTTTCTGAACACATGGGCTTTCTAATTGTTGTTTTCCAATTTAATTGTGTTATGGTCAGAGAACACAATCTGAATGAGGTAGTCTGGAAATACATTGAGAATTCCTTTGTTATTTAATGTATAATCACTTTTAAAATAAATGTTGTACATGCCATTAAAAGGAATGTGCCTTCTCTATCCACTGAGATAGGTATAAAAGTCACATATATACGTGATATATGTGTCTACTGGATTAGTATCAAAATTTCTCTATTTTTACTTCCTGTTTTCCTGTTTAAATTCAGATAAATATGTTTACAAACTTCCACTGTAATTGTGGGCTAGTAAAACTTGGTCAGAATTCGGTAATTCCCTACAGTTTGCGTTTGCTTGGTTTCAGGCTGCATTATTAGGTACAGAACATCTAACCACGATTATATCTTTCATTTGTTATTAATATTTTGTTTTGAAGTCAATTACAACTGATTAACCCTCCTACACTAGCTCTCTTCTGATCAGTATTTCATAGCTTATCTTTTCCTATCTTCATTATTTAGATTTTCTGTATTGATACTCTTTTAGGTATGTTCCTAAAGCCCATCAGAGAAGGATCATACCAGTTAACCGATCAATAAACCTGACTGGATAGTCTATCTTCTAAATGTTAAGTGAGATTTGTTTTGGTTTTTTTTTTTTTAATTCTACTTGGGGTGGGGATAGGGTTTTCTCATTTTCCTCCTTTTCTTGTATTTTCCGGTTTTTAAAAAAAGTTTCTTTCCCTCTGCTTTGGTCTTCATCGTTGTTTCGCTGCTAAGTCATGTCCCATTCTTTTACAACTCCATGGACTATAGTCTGCCAGGCTTCTCTGTCCATGGGATTTCCCAGGCAAGAGTACTGGAACAGGTTGCTAGTCCCTTCTCCAGAGGATCTTTTTGATCCAGGGATCAAACCCACGTCTCCTGCATTGGTAGGTGGATTCTTTACCACTGAGCCACCAGGGACGCTTTGGTCTAATAAAGTCCAACTACAAGTATTCAGTGTTTCTAATCCCCTTTCAAATTCTCAAATTCAGTAGAAAAATCGACAATTTTATTTTCACCCATTTGTAACTGAAATTTAACATTTCATTAACATTGCTTCACTTTATGAAAATAAACATACTATGAATAGTTTTTATAATGCTTCTCACACTGTCACCAGTATAAATCATAGAAAATTTCATATTACATTTCAGTTTTAGTAGATATCTAGAGTAACTACTTACACTCAAAACCACTTTGAAATTATAGTAACTGTTAAAAGCATGGCTTGCTCACTAATTGTTAATAAACATATATGTATTTGTAAAAATATCTGATAGCTGTGTTTCAGGAATAACTGGTTTTTTTTGTAATGCTATGTGTTTTATTCTATGCTACTGCTGCTGCTGCTAAATTGCTTCAGTCGTGCCCGACTCTGTGCAACCCCACAGACGGCAGCCCACCAGGCCCCCCTGTCCCTGGGATTCTCCAGGCAAGAACACTGGAGTGGGTTGCCATTTCCTTCTCCAATGTGTGAAAGTGAAAAGTGAAAGTGAAGTCGCTTAGTCGTGTCCGACTCTTTGCGACCACATGGACTGCAGCCCACCAGGCTCCTCCGTCCATGGGTTTTCCAGGCAAGAGTACTGGAGTGGGGTGCCATTGTATTCTATACATTTAAAAATATTCTAGGAATGGATTTATAGGTTTCACCAAAGTGCTCATGACATAAAGAAGGTTAAGGAAAAAAACCTCCAGTATATTAAAGTGCATAATGTCTGTAGTAAATCTGTGTTCCAACTTGCTTCCCTGGTGGCTGAGATGGCAAAGAATTTGCCAGCAATGCAGGAGATGCAGGTTCAATCCCTGTGAGAAGGGAATGGCTACTCACTCCAGTATTCTTGCCTGGAGAATTTCATGGACAGAGGAGCCTGGTGGGCTATAGTCCTTAGGGTCACAAAGAGTCAGACACGACTGAGTGACTAACAGTTTGATTTTGTTGGCTGTTTTGGTTAATATTAAATTTTTTCATACATTCTAGAAAATTTGGGGTTTCAAGCTTCTGAGGAGGATTTTTGGTGCTGTTTTTAATTTTTTTCTCCCTATATTCCCCAACAGCATCTGCTCTGTAACTTCCTCCATTTAGGTCTCCTTTCTAAAACCAGCCCTAATGTGACAGTTCAGAGCAGTATTACAATCTTGTTACAGAATCGGTAAGGGACTTAGTAAAATCCCATTTATTATGGTATGTCATCCTATCTTTCTAAGCTCTCAGCTCCATGAGAGTTCAAGCAGTGGTTAACAGAAGTCTTCTTCAGCCTCCTTTCTTAAGCAAAATATCCTGACCCTAGTCCTTGGCTTCAAGCAGGGAACCAGAATCCAATCCTCTGTGGATAAGGTGGACAGAGGATAAGGTAGACAGAGGATAAGGTGGCCTTTGTGAATTTTAGCAGATTTCCAGGGAAAGGATAAAAATGCTTATAAACTGGTTAACTAGTTTAACCAGTTTTACAAGGAGAGTTCTAAGTCTTATTTGTTTATAGCATGTAATTTTAGTTTCTTTCATCTATATTGTAATTATTTTAAACTCAGGAATGCATGTTGATTTTCATTTTACCAAAGTTTTAAATCCTGTGTCTAGATAATCATATACCTTTTCTCTGACTTAATATGGCAAACGAATTTAATGTTTCCTAATATTGACTAATTTGTGTGTTTAAATGAACTGCATTTGTTCATGGTATAAATTTCTTTTGAACAATTTTTTAAAGATATTACACCAATATTCACAAGAGAAACTTGACTTTTGCATATTATGTCAGTATGTCATCTTTTAAAAGTTTGTTATTACCATGATAATGGTTTCAGTAAGAACTAGGACAATTACTAAAATTACTTTCTTATTTTATGAGATTGGCTATGTAAATGCAAATTTGCTAACTCGGTTCAGAATTTAGGAAATCTTCCTTTAGCTGTGTTGGGCTCACCTCTAACACTCTGCATTTCAATATTTTGCTTGATTTTCAGTGTAGCTTTGTGATCTCAAGGATCCAACACATGATCAGAACCAGATGGCAGTATTCCATGTCATCTCCTCTGTGCTGGCAAGAATTGCCAAGTTTTACATAACTGAGCTGGTAGGCTGCAAATTTAATTTGGGGTTGAAATTTTAGGTTAAAAGAAGAAAAATCTCTAAAAATGCTAGTTTCATGTTTAAAAAATATTTGGAACCCCTATGGTAAAATGTTACTTTGGAAACACATTTGTACTTAAGTCATATTGTAAGTAGCAGAAAACAGACATATTGTTCAGATTCCAATGTTGGTACAGTTGCAGAAGGGTAATAACTTTCATGGCACATCCCACCCATGCATCAGGCAAGGGAATCGTACTTCTCACAGAGGAGTGTTACTGCTTCCACAGATGCTCAGCTTCAGTGTTCCAAAAGATATGGCTCAAGGCAGAGAGGAACCAAAGGAAAACATATCATATGTTGCTGTTTTATGGCTTCCACAGAAAAAAGGGGACAGACAACAACTGTGTTCCTCAAGTGACTGGTCCTCTCATTAGTTAATACATATAAAAAAGGAAGATGGAAACATTCAAACATAGGCTTAATTTAGAATCCCACTTTTTTGAAAATGTAAAAATGAAGGGATATGTGTCTATTTGACCTATGAGGTCTTTTTTAAATCTAACATTCCATGATTCTTATCCATAAAAATGTAAATAATGAAAGAATGTCAAAGATGCCTTTGTAATATCTCTGTGATAGAAACGGCATTCTTAATTGTATTATAGTTCTCTGTTGGGTACACTTTTTTCTCCCCTTCAGGCAAATTTTTTTCCTCTAATAATCCCAATATAATTTCCTTAAGCAAGCAATAACTGGTTCTACTGGGTACTTCCTCCTTAATATCTTATTCCCACAGTTTTTCTCTACAATTTTAAATGTCTTTAAAATACTCTTAATCTTCCTTATTTATATCTTATTTATTCTTGCTGCTGCTGCTACTGCTGCTGCCAAGTCGCTTCAGTCGTGTCCGACTCTGTGCGACTCCAGAGACGGCAGCCCAGGATTTTAAATTTACGGTTATTTTCCCTAGGATTATATTTCATTTTTTATTCTTAACAAATGATTTATTGTCTCATTGTTAATGAAAAATGAGCTTTTTCTAGACACAGTATTTATCCATCATCAGCTTACTTCAAGTTTTATACACACACAATATATACACAGGCATAGTCTACAATTACGTTTTAATTCATTAAGGTAGAGGACTCTACTTTCAAGACCAAGATTATGGGCTAGATCTCCAAGTGAATTAGTAAGTCTGTTTATTTGTCTCATTGCCAAAGATTACACTCTTGATTCTAATAAACTATTCTGCAGATGTGTAGCTTTTCTTAAAAAATTGCCTAGAAAAATACGGATGGCTTAGCACAAATTCATTATCACCATTAGAAAATATTCAAAACACATGCCCTAATAGAAGGGGAAGAATGGGCCGTTATTCCTCCCCTCAAGACGGTAATGATAAATGCAATTTATTTTCTAAAAATCATCTTTTTATACTACTGCATGTTTAGTGATGATACTTGGAAAGTGGATTTATATTCTGTAATAAAATATCATACAATAATACAAGGAGATATCAGAATTACCTTATAGTAATGATTTCCCCTGGGTTTGCCCTTATGAACCAGCTACAGTTGATTCTGGCAGGATATTCGGAAGGCCAGCCTGGGCTCGTGATTATCCCACTTGGTGCTCGAATCTGTTCTGGAGTTTCTCCACAGGCTGGAAGATAATCAAAGCAATCTTAGAAAACTGCTGTATTTTAAATAAAGCATTAAGTAAATCAGCACTTATTAAAAAGAAACATGTCAGATGTCAAATCATATACAATAAATACGGTATGGCCACCCTTAAAAACTTTCATTATTCTAATTAGATTGTTTTCTTTCCTTTCAGTCAAATTACCTTATCCTAATTAAGTATAAAGTCTTGGGGAGGTGTGGAAGTTTTCAATTTGGATCTCTGAATACAATGTAAGAGTCAAGACTGCTAGCTTTAGCCATGGAGATCAACTGGTACATCCATCCATCCATCTTTTTCCCAAGATTCACCTTTTAAATTTATTTATTATAACTACCTAAAAATCAACTTTACTGAACTACTTTTTGGATACTTAAAAAAATAATTAAAGGAAAGCACATATAAACACAACAGTAAGATGCTGAGTTGTTAAGAAGTGGGTAGATGATTAAATAAATGCAGCAAAACATTACTTCAAAGTAGTTCTTTAATTCAATCCAGGAACACTTCCAAACTTTATTACAAAGTCATAAATGATTCCTAAATTATTTGAAAAATAAAGGCTTGAAACAGTCAGTGATTAAAGTTTATCTTAGAAGAAACAGAGAATAAATTCAAACTACTACCAGCACTTTGCCTGCATTATACTGTCACCCTGCTTATTTAACTTATATGCAGAGTAAATCATACAAAATGCCAGGCTGGATGAAAAACAAACTGGAATCAAGATTGCTGGGAGAAATATCAATAACCACAGATAGGCAGATGATACCACACTTATGGAAGAAAGTGAAGAAGAACTAAAGAGCCTCTTGATGAAAGTGAAAGAGGAGAGTGAAAAAGTTGGCTTAAAACTCAACATTCAGAAAGCTAAGATCATGGCATCAAGTCCCATCACTTCAGGAAAATAGATGGGGAAACAATGGAAACAGTGACAGATTTTATTTTGAGGGGCTCCAAAATTACCACAGATGGTGACTGTAGCCACGAAATTGATAGATGCTTACTCCTGGGAAGAAAATTTTTGACCAACCTAGATAGCATATTCAAAACCAGAGACATCTCTTTGCCAACAAAGGTCCGTCTAGTCAAGGCTATGGTTTTTCCAGTAGCCATGTATGGATTGTGAGAGTTGTACTATAAAGAAAGCTGAGTGCCTAAGAATTGATGCTTTTGAACTGTGGTGTTGGAGAAGACTCTTGAGAGTCCCTTGGACTGCAAGGAGATCCAACCAGTTCATCCTAAAGAAAATCAGTCGAATATTCATTGGAAGGACTGATGCTGAAGTTGAAACTCCAATACTTTGGCCACCTGATGCGAAGAATTTACTCCTTGGAAAAGACCCTGATGTTGGCAAATATTGAAGGCAGGAGAGAAGGGGACGACAGAGGATGAGATGGTTGGATGGCATCACCGATGTGAGGGACATGAGTTTGAGCTAGCTCCAGGAGTTAATGATGGACAAGGAAGCCTGGCGTGCAGCAGTCCACGGGGTCACAAAGTACTGGACATGACTGAGACTGAACTGAACTGATTCTCCCTTCATTATCTTGAACTCTCACAGTTCACATTTTAACAATCCAGAATTCAGCTAATAATCCCAGAATTTAGTCTCCCTCAAGAGTCACAGGCTAAAAAAAAAAGAAAAAAAAATGCAATGAATGTTTAAACCTTCAATAAAATTTAAAATCTTGGAATCTCTTATTTGATACAACTCTGACAGACCAGACTATCTAATTTTTAAAGTAAGAGCAGATAAAAAGGAGCAAATTACAAGTCGGGAAAGTAGCTGCCAAAATGACCATTTTTTGGTATGTCTATGTAATAGAGGTTATGGTCTGTTCAATTTAGGTTAAGTATGCTTGCTAGGGAGTAATTTTGCAAAGTTTTTATCCATAATGGTCAACATATGGCAAACTATATTGCTCAGAGCGTCAATACTTATTTCAATAGAATTAGCCATTCCCTGCAGAAAACATGCAATCAAGGTTTTAAACCTCTGCAGGTTCATGCCGAAAATGCATCTAGTTTGAAATTAGGGTATACTGCCAAAGGGATCTTGTTTTTAATCACTTTTCGAACACAGAGATTCATGGCATGAAAATACAGGTGTATAATACATTGAGTCTAGCATACATCTTATTGCCCACACACAAAGTTTCCACTTGTTTTTGCTTTCCCCTTACCAAAAAAATACTTGATATTTTACAAAAAGACTATATTTATCCAAATGTGATTCTCTTGGGGGTTTATTAACACTGAAGTATCAATAAAGCAAGGCAAACCATTCAATATCACAGTAATCCAAGTATGTACCCCAACCAGTAATGCTGAAGAAGCTGAAGTTAACGGTTCTATGAAGACCTTCAAGACCTTCTAGAACTAACATCGAAAAAAGATGTCCTTTTCATAATAGGGGACTAGAATGCAAAAGCAGGAAGTCAAGAGATACCTGGAGTAACAGGCAAATTTGGCTTTGGAGTACAAAATGAAGCGGGGCAAAGGCTATAACAGAGTTTTGCCAAGAGAATACACTGGCCATAGCAAACACCTTCCAACAACAACAAGAGATCTAAACATGGACATCACCAGATGGTCAATACCAAAATCAGACCGATTATATTCTCTGCAGCCAAAGATGGAGAAGCTCTATACTGTCGGCAAAAACAAAACTGGGAGCTGACTGTGGCTCAGATCATGAACTCTGTATTGCCAAATTTAGACTAAACTGAATGGCACCCCACTCCAGTACTCTTGCTTGGAAAATCCCATGGACGGAGGAGCCTCGTAGGCTGCAGTCAATGGGGTCGCTCCGAGTCGGATACTACTGAGCGACTTCACTTTCCCTTTTCACTTTCATGCATTGGAGGAGGAAATGGCAACCCACTCCAGCATTCTTGCCTGGAGAATCCCAGGGATGGAGGACCCTGGTGGGCTGCCGCCTATGGGGCCGTGCGGAGTCAGACACGACTGAAGCGACTTAGCAGCAGCAGCAGGGAAAACCACTAGACCATTCAGCTATGACCTAAATCAAATCCCTTATGATTATACAGTGAAAGTGAGAAATAGATTTAAAGGATTAGATTTGACAGACAGAGTGCCTGAAGAACTATGGACGGAGGTTCGTGACACTGTACAGGAGGCAATGATCAAGATCATCCCCGAGAAAAAGAAATACAAAAAGGCAAAGTGGTTGTCTGAGGAGACCTTACAAACAGCTGAGAAAAGAAGAGAAGTGAAAGGCAAAGGCAAAAAGGAAAGATATACCCATTTGAATGCAGAGTTCCAAAGAATAGAGAGGAAAGATAAGAAAGCCTTCCTCAGTGATCAACGCAATGAAATAGAGGAAAACAACAGAATGGAAAAGACTAGAGATCTCTTCAAGAAAATTAAAGACACCAAGGGGAACATCTTATGCAAAGACGGGCACAGTAAACGACAGAAATGATGTGGACCTAACAGAAGCAGAAGGTATTAAGAAGAGGTGGAAAGAATACACAGAACTATACAGAAAAGATCTTCACGACCCAGATAATCACGATGGTGTGATCACGCACCTAGAGCCAGACATCCTGTAATATGAAGTCAAGTGGGCTTTAGGAAGCATCACTGCAAACAAAGCTAGTGGAGGTGATGGAATTCCAGTTGAGCTATTTCAAATCCTAAAAGATGATGCTGTGAAAGTGCTGTACTCAATATGCCAGCAAATTTGGAAAACTCAGCAGTGGCCACAGGACTGGAAAAGGTCAGTTTTCATTCCACTCCCAAAGAAAGGCAATGCTAGAGAATGTTCAAACTAGTGCACAACTGCACTCATCTCACATGCGAGCAAAGTAATGCTCAAAATTCTCCAAGCCAGGCTTCTACAGTATGTGAATCGTGAACTTCCAGATGTTCAAGCTGGATTTAGAAAAGGCAGAGGAACTGTAGATAAAATTGCCAACATCCAATGGATCATCACAAAAGCAAGAGAGTTCCAGAAAAACATCTACTTCTGCCTTATTGACTATGCCAAAGCCTTTGACTGTGTGGATCACAATAAACTGTGGAAAACTCTGAAAGAGACTGGAATACCAGACCACCAGACCTGCCTCCTGAGAAATCTGTGTGCAGGTCAAGAAGCAACAGTTAGAACTGGACATGGAACCACAGACTGGTTCCAAATAGGAAAAGGAGTACGTCAAGGCTGTATATTGTCACCCTGCTTATTTAACTTATATGCAGAGTACATCATGAGAAACGCTGGGCTGGAAGAAGCACAAGCTGGAATCAAGATTGTCTGGAGAAATATCAATAACCTCAGATGTGCAGATGACACCACCCTAATGACCGAAAGCGAAGAACTAAAGAGCCTCTTAATGAAAGTAAAAGAAAAGAGTGAAAAAGCAGGCTTTAAACTCAACATTCAGAAAACTAAGATCATGGCATCCGGTCCGATCACTTCATGGCAAACAGATGGGGAAACAATGGAAACAGTGACAGACTTTATTTTGGGGGGCTCCTAAATCACCACAGATAGTGACTGCAGCCATGAAATTAAAAGATGTTTACTCCTTGAAGGAAAGTTATGACCAACCTAGATAGCATATTCAAAAGCAGAGACATTACTTTGCCAACAAAGGTCCATCTAGTCAAAGCTATGGTTTTTCCAGCAGTCATGTATGGATTGTGAGAGTTGGACTATAAAGAAAGCTGAGCACCCAAGAATTGATGCTTTTTAACTGTGGTGTTGGACAGACTCTTGAGAGCCCCTTGCACTGCAAGGAGATCCAACCAGTCCATCCTAAAGGAAATCAGTCCAAATATTCATTGGAAGGACTGAGGCTGAAACTCCAATACTTTGGCCCCTTGATGTGAGGAACTGACTCCTTGGAAAAGACCCTGATGCTGGGAAAGATTGAAGGTGGGAGAAGAAGGGGATGACAGAGAATGAGATATGGTTGGATGGCATCACCGACTCAATGGACGTTGAGTTGGAGCAAGTTCTGGGAGTTGGTGATGGACAGCAAAGCCTGGCGTGCTGCTGTGATGATCACTGTTTGTGATCCATGGGGTCACAAACAGTTGGACGTGACTGAGCAACAGAATTGAAATGACTGAATACTGAGGTCCTAGAATTTTGTTTCCATCCTTGTTCTAATGAGTTATTATCCCAGCAATTAATGAAAAGATGCTCTAAGTCATTTATAAGCTCTTTTTCCTCTCTTCACTTTCTTGCCAAAGCATTTTGTAGCAGTGTATTCAATAAATTTTTAAGTTCATGAAGATATAAACAAACTAGCAAAAACTATTATCATGTCTCTCCCAGGATACTGTAAACTGTTCATTTTCATTAAAAGATTCATTTATGTTAAAGAGAATAATACAATTTTACGTTAAACTGTGCCTCACTTACAATTATAACACTGTAATGGCATGTATGTACTCAAATACTTATCAGCTGATCTAACAGTTCTGGGACACATCCAAAAACTAGGTGAGAATAATCTATGATAAAGCAAATAACTCCTAACCTTTAAATAAACTGAGCTGGAGAGACTAGTTGTAGAGCAAAACAGGAAATAATTTTATTCCATTTTTATTAGATTACGCTTAAAAAGTTTTCCCTTAAATACCTGAGAAACCCATAGGTGGTGCTCTTATACCAAAAACTAAAGAAATTATAACCTGGCATGGATGCTCAAAAATACTGTTGTGAATGTTTTATTTTCATACAACTGACAAAGGATAGACACACCATTCATAAATAAGAGGAGTTATTTCAGTATTCAGTATTTAACATTCTAATTCACTTAATACTTCTATAACATTATATAATGATTCTACCTGATCAAAAATTAAATTTTCTCTCTTAATTGGCTATGAATATATATTTTGATTAAATTTTGCAACATGACTGAGTCTGGCATTTTGTTTTAGATTCAGCCAGTGGCTTTTTACCAACATCTTTATACATATAATACACTAGACATGTAGATTAATATACTCTAGCACAACCACAATTTATCCCTTTCTATACATGAGGAAGAACACATTTAAATGCTCAAAGAATACGACAAACATTAGAAATCAAAAGAAAATTCCCCTCCCTTTTGAGCTTAGAGTTTGCCTATACATACTGGTAGGTTTGGAATCAGAAGACTAAAGTGCCATGTGTTCTATCTGCCACTATGGGCTTTGCCATAGCATAAACTACTAAACCTTGTAAAGACTTGATTTCCTCATGTGGTAAAATAAGCAGTTGCTGTTTGAATAATACCTAAGGCCTATTTCAGCCCTAAATCATGCCCCTCTTTCATCATCATAATATATTTCTACTATATTTCTGATACTTATCAGGATGCATTGCTAAAATTTTTTTGTTGCATCACTTTGCATTGTCTCTTTGATCCACTGAGATCACATTTTCATATTCTTACCTTAACCCCATCAAAACTGTATTAGCAAGCAAAGGCCACCACCAAATCAAATGTCCCCTCACTCTCCATGGTACTTGATCTCTTTAGGCCACCTGACAGTGATCTTTTTCCTCTTGGTCCCGTACTACCTTGACTTTGCTGACATTACTCTTTTAGTTCCCGTAATTCAGACTCTTCCGGGACTGTTCTCAGACTGGATCCTTCTTCCTCAGCCACCTCCTGATATACTGATGTCATGGTTCATTCCCAAGTTTTATGCTCTTTTCTCTCTCTATGGGAGATCTCATTCATGCCTACATCTCCACTTACGACCTATAGTTGACGAGTTAAAAAATCTCTAACCCAGACTCTGCAGAATCAAAGATCCGCTGGACATTACAAATTCAGTATCATCAGAACTGTGCATTTCTCAAATCCTTCTCTTTAAATTCTGAATTGTTATTATCATAGATACCGTATTTGGGAAAAACAATAGTCATTTCACCTAATTCAAGTAAAAAGTAGACTTACTTTAAGAATATCACAGGCAATCTCAGTGATTTAAGTGTAGGAAATAAAACTCACAGGAACTAAAACTAGAAATCTCAAAGTCACAACCTGAGGCTGCCTTCATCACTTCTTAAAAGGCCTGCTTTGTCTCCTATATGTCTGTCCCAATCTTCCAACTGGCTTTCAGCGTCTTCTACTTTTCCATTATTTTTCAGTATCTTATAATGACTTCTCATTCCCAACTTATCACGTCAGTTTAAGCATCTACCATCAACTGTAATCTCACTGTTTTCTTATTTTGCTATATTTATATTATTGTTCATTTTATATTTTACCCTTTTACATAAAAGATTTGAGGTGACTTACTATCGCAATCAATTTGATAATACTTTAGCATCTACTTTCTCACTTGTAAATGGGGATTAAAACACTACCTACCACATAACAGTGCTGCAAGAAATAAATAAAACTATTTTGGTAAGGAGATTAGCCCACTGTTTGGATTTCAGCANAACTATGATTTCAAAATTAGATTTTCTCACCATGCCTATTATCTTTAAAGTAACCATTTAAAGAACAGAAACTGTGCAAACAACCTCTATTTTAGAGGCCACATGGAAGAGAAGGGATGATTTCAGAATCTGTCTCTTATACACATCTCCTGTTGATACATAATAGACCAAAGCAGACTGGTTGGCAGTAATGCCTGGAATGTCATAGTGAGATGATTATTAAGGCAGTGGCCAGGCTAAATGTGAAAGAGGGCAGTAATTGTTCATTTAATATATGTTGGGCACTATCGTGTTCTGGAAAGGATGTAAAATTATGCCACAACTAACTGGATATCTGACATGAGCTGGGATACACACTCACAAGACACTGCTTTAGGGAATGAATTTTTTGTTTGTTTTAAACAAAATTTGTACATGGTTCTTCTAGTTTAAACGTCTTTCTAGATTTTTTACTATATTCCAATCTACAATGTACCAAACCTAATCTTTTACTTCCATTTCTTCTATCCATATCATCTCTATTGTTTACAGTTATTTTAGCTGTTCTCTGATTATTTCTTCAATAGAGTTATATATAACTGGCAAACAGAGAAATCTCATCAGTATAATGCAAAGTTGTGAAAGATATTATTCCCAGCATGTGAATGATGTGAAGTAACCAGGAGCAGGAGAAAACCCCTAGGAAGTAACTTTTTATTGCAAGAAGTGCTTACTTTTACTGTTTTAAAGAACTGCTAGACTTTCCTCTTTATTAAGCCATCTTGGGAGGCTGAAAATATAGATAGAGATGTGAACACCTTTTATCTCTGAATTATGTTTTTAGTTTTGATTAAACTGGTCTCCAGAAGCATGTATCTTCAAGGAGGAAGTCTGAACTTCAGAGTATGCGGCTGCGAAGTATAGATCCAGTCTAGGTGTAACCCTCAGGAGATATTTGTCCTGGCATTTGGATCAACATTTTGTTAGGGCTGTACTTACAGAGTTACATAGTTGTAAGTAATCTGTACCAAAACTATCTTTCGCATAAGCCCTGTTAGTTTACTGTTCAGTTTCACACACATGGCATTTGGGCAAGAATGACTATATTTTAGCCTTTGTTCATTTTGCTTTCTTAATATATCTCTTAATACAACAAAAGAGCCGAAATGCAGTACTTGGATGCAATCTCAAAAATGACAGAATGATCTTTGTTCGTTTCCAAGGCAAATCATTCAATATCACAGTAATCCAAGCTTATGTCCCAACCAGTAATGCTGAAGAAGCTCAACAGTTCTATGAAGACCTACAAGACCTTTTAGAACTAACACCCCCAAAAGATGTCCTTTTCATTATAGGGGACTGGAATGCAAAAGTAGGAAGTCAAGAAACACCTGGAGTAACAGGAAAATTTGGCCTTGGAGTACAGAACGAAGCACGGCAAAGGTTAATAGAGTTNTAAGAGACAGTTCCTAATTCACCCTACCGCTCCTTTCCTGTCCATATGTATCCACATATCCATTCTCTACTTCTGCATCTCTATTCCTGCTTTACAAGTCCTAAGTTCACCTGTATCGTTTTTCTATATTCCACATATAAATAGTATTATATGATAATTGTTGTTCCTGTCTGATTTACTTCACTCTATATGACAGTCTCTAGGTCTCTCCACATCTCTGCAAACTGCATCATTTCATTCCTTTTATGGCTGAGTAATATTGAACTGTGGTGTTGGAGAAGACTCTTGAGAGTCTCTTGGACTGCAAGGAGATCCAACCAGTCCATTCTGAAGGAGATCAACCCTGGGATTTCTTTGGAAGGAATGATGCTAAAGCTGAAACTCCAGTATTTTGGCCACCTTATGTGAAGAGTTGACTCATTGGAAAAGACTTTGATGCTGGGAGGGATTGGGGGCAGGAGGAGAAGGGGATGACAGAGGATAAGATGGCTGGATGGCATCACCAACTCAATGGACGTGAGTTTGAGTGAACTCTGGGAGTTGGTGATGGACAGGGAGGCCTGGCGTGCTGCAGTTCATGGGGTCGCAAAGAGTCGGACATGACTGAGCAACTGAACTGAACTGAACTGAACTGAATATTCAGTAGCCTATATGTGCCACATCTTTATACATTCTTCTGTGGATGGACATTTAGGTGGTTTCCATGTCCTGGCTACTGTAAGCAGTGCTGCAGTGAACATTAAGGTGCGTGCATCTTTCGGAATTATGGTTTTCTCCAGGATATGCCTAGGAGTGGGATTGCTGGGTCACATGGTAGTTCTACTTTTTAGTTTAAGGACCCTCTATACTGCTCTCCATAGTGGCTGAATCAATTTACATTCCCACCAACAGTGTAAGAGGGCTCCCTTTCCTCTACACCATCTCCAGCATTTACTGTTTGTGAATTTTTTGATGGTGGGCATTCTAAATGGTGTGAGGTGATACCTCACTGTAGTTTTGATTTACATTTCTCTAATAATTGGTGATGCTGAACACTTTTCATGTGTGTGTTGGCCATCTGTATGTCTTCTTTGAAGAAGTATATATTTAGGTCTTCTCATTTTTGATTGGGTTGTTTTTTTGAAATCAAGCTGCATGAGCTGTTAGATTAATCCTTTGTTTGTTGCTTCATCTGCAAATATTTTCTCCTGTTCTGAGGGTTGTCTTTTCATTTTGTTTATGGTTTCTCTTGCTGTGCAAAAGCTTCTAAGTTTCATTAAATCCAAATTGTTTCTCTTTGTTTTTATTACTCTAGGAGGTGGGTCAAAAAAGATCTTGCTGTGATTTATCTCATAGTGTGTTCTGCCTACATTTTCTTCTAAGAATTTCTTAGTTATCTAGCCTTACATATAGATCTTTTATCCATTTTGAACTTATTTTTGTGTATGGTGTTAGAGAATGTTCTAATTTCATTCTTTTACATGTACCTGTCCAGTTTCCCAGCACCACTTATTGAAGAGACTCTTTTCTCCATTGCATATTCTTGCCTCCTTTGTCACAGATTAGGTGACCATAGATGTGTGGGTTATTTCTGAACTTTCTATCTTGTTCCACTGATCTATATTTCTATTTTTGTGCTAATATCACGCTGCCTTGATTACTGTAGCTTTGTAGTATAGTGTAACGTCAGGGAGCCTGATTGCTCCAGCTCTGTTTTTCTTTCTCAAGACTGCTTCGGCCAGGCTTCCCTGATGGTCCAGTGGTTAAGAATCCACCTTGCAATGAAAGGAATACCACCAGTTTGGTCCCTGGCGTCCAGCAAGATCCCACATGCTGCTGTGCAACTAAGCCCATCTGCCACAACTACTGAACCTGTGTACTGCAACTTCTGAAGCCTGTGTGTTTAGAGCCTGTGCTCCACAATAAGCAAAGCCACCACAGTGAGATGCCCAAGCACTGCCGCAAATAGTTCCCACTGGAAGCAACTAGAGAATGTCCGAGTGCAGCAACAAGGACCCACCACAGCCAAAATATAAAATAAATCTTAAAAAAAAAAAAAAAGACTGCTTTGGCTATTTGAGGTCTTTAGTGTTTCTATACAAATTGTAAAATTTTGTATGCTAATTCTGTGAAAAAACGTCCTTGGTGATTTGACAGGCGTTACACTGAATCTGCAGATTGCTTCGGGTAGTATAGTCAATTTCACAATCCAGTTCTTCCAATCCAAGAACACGGTATTTTTCTCCATCTGCTTGTGTCATCTTTGATATCTTTCACGAGTAACTTAGTCTTTTGAAAGTCACAGTTGTTCAGTCATGTCCAGTTCTCTGAAGATAGCTCTTTTGCCTCCTTAGGTAGGTTTGCTCCTAGGTATTTTATTCTTTTTTTTGTTGCATGGTAAATGGTATGGTTTCCTTAATTCCTCTTTCTGATCTTTCATTGTTAGTGTAAAAGAATGTAAGAGATTTTGAGTATTAATTTTGTATCCTGCAACTTTACCAAATTCATTAATGAGCTCTAGTAGTCTTCTATTGGCATCTTCAGGACTTTTTATGTATAGTATCAGGTCATCTGCAAAAAGTGAGAGTTTTACTTGTTTTCCAACCTGAATTCCTTTTATTTTTCTTTTCTGATTGCTGTTGCTATAAATTCCACAACTATGTTGAATAAAAGTAGTGAGACTGGATATACTTGTTTTGTTCCTGAGCTTAGAGGAAATGCTTCCAGTTTTTAACCACTGAAAATGTCTGCTGTGGTTCTGTCATATATGCCCTTTATTATACTGAAGAAGGTTCCCTATATGCTCACTTTCTGGAGAGTTTTTTTTATCATAAATGGATGACAAATTCTGTCAAAAGCTTTTTCTGCATCTATTGAGAAGAACATATGTTTTTAATTCAATTTTTTAATATGGTGTATCACATTGATTCGTTTGCATACACTGAATAATCCTTGCACTCCTGGGATAAATCCCACTTGATCATTGTTATGATCCTTTTAACATGTTGTTAGGTTTGGTTTGCTAGTATTTTGTTAAGGATTTTTGCATCTATGTTTATCAGTGATATTGCCCTGTAATTTTCTTTGTTTGGTTTTGGTATCAGGGTGATGGTGGCCTCATGCAATGAGGTTGGGAGTATTTATCCCTCTGCAATTTTTTGGAATTGTTTCAGAAGGATAGGTGTTAGCTCGTCTCTAAATGTTTGACAGAATTCACCTATAAAGCCATCTGGTTTTGAACTTTTGTTTCCTGGAAGATTTTAATCACAGTTTCAATTCCATGACTTGTGACTGCCTATGCCTGTGTGTGTGCTCTGTGGTGTAGAGTCTTTGTGACCCCATGGACTGTAGCCCACAAGGCTCTTCTGTCCACGGGTTTCAGGCAAGAATACAGGACCAGGTTGCCATTTTCTCCTCCAGGGGATCTTCATGACCCAGGGGTTGAATCCGGGTCTCTTATGTCTCTTGAATTGGCAGGAGGATTCTTTACCACTAACATCACCTGGGAAGCCCCTACTTGTGATTCGTCTGTTCAGATTTTCTCATCACTTCATGTTGTCTCTGCACAGCCAACAGCAGTCCTCTCCCTAGATTCACTTTCCTAACCCCATGTTTTAGCAATTGGCTCCACCAGCATTGGCAGCTTCTGCTTTCACGCTGGGGTGCCCAGGCTAGATTCTGGAGGAGGCTTTGGCACGGATGGGCCACATGGGCCCCATGTGTGATCAAAGGAGGCTTTGGTGGTGGTGGCGCTCAGGACCCTGGAAGCTGCAAGAGTGGGCAGAGGAGGACTTGGCTTGAGCAGCAAATGAGCCTGCTCAGTTGAGAAGGAATATTTTTACTTACTGCTTACTCCCATCCTTCTTGGCACGAGGTACATATCAGGTGTTTAATACAAGCTGAATGAATTTAATTCATTACAGTTAGGGTGACTGTACATTCCAAATTGTCTAGGATAATTCTGGTTTGCTTGTGGTATCAGGATACTGAAAACAGTGTACCCTTGTGCTTTCAAAGTGTCCTGATCTGGGTTATAAATTATCTGAAAATACTACAGCACATAAGTTAAAATTCTTCAAAAAACATCATTAAAACTTCCAGAAAGTAAAGAATGAACAAGCTAAGGCACTAAGCATGTCGAACAAAGCAGCAGAGATGAAAAGAGCAGAAGCAGGCAGCTCCATAGAACACTGAGCCACCTCATCACTTTTGCTGCTTGCTGATCCCAAGAAAAAGCAAGTCCTACATTTAGATATTCTTCCAAAAGCTAATTTCCCATTTATAAGAGCACTGAAAGGGCTCTCATTTCAACTAGGGATACAAGGAATTCAGAAGGCTTATACTATACCAAGCATTACACCTTCTATAGCTCCATAATGACTAAAGAAAAACTGCATTGAATCTGTACATCCAAAATCACATTTTGAGAGAGCATCCATTTATATTTTTAATATGATTGGGATACACTTCATCTTAATCTTCTCTTTGCACAAAAGAAAGACTTTATAAGACAAACTTTCAGGAAAAACGATAGGCCATTAATAAGGTTTCAATGGGCTCTGAAATTATTGATATGTAAATACATTTAATTAAAACACTCATTTTGTTACAGACTGAACTGTGTCACCCCTAAGACTCCTATGTTAAAGTCTGAACTCCCAGTACCTCAGAATGTGGCTGAATTTCGAGACAATATCTTTAAAGAGGCAACTAAACTAAAGTGAAGTCACAAGGGTGGGCCCTGCCTAATGTGATGGGTGTCCCATAAGGAGAGATCAGGACACAGATGCACAGAGTGAGACCACGAGAAGACACAGAAGGCAGCCATCTACACCAAGGAAAGGGGCCAAAAAGGAAACCAGCTCTGCTCACACCTTAATTTTGGATTTTTAGCCTTCAGAACTATGAGAAAATAAACCAATGTTATAAATCCACATAACCCAGCCAACCAATATTTTCAAATATCCAATTCATATTACAAAATCATGCATGGTAAAAAAGAAAAAAACAAAAAACCCTTTAAAGGGAAAGAATGGTCATTGGATTTTTGTAAAACAGGGAACAAAAGTTCACTGATGCAGTTTCAGATCCCATCTGCTACTAACCTTTAAGAAACCACCACTTGTTGAGTTCTGGCATTATATCAAAGAAGAATCTTCACAATTATCTGAAAAAAGTTATGGAAACACTCCTCTCTTTTCAAATTACACATTGGTGTACTGCTGGATTGTCTTCATATTGTCAAACAAAGAAACATGTTACAACAGGCTGTGTGCACAGATGTCAGAATCCAGGTACCTCTTTATAAGCCAATCTTTAAAAAGTTTGCAAAACTGTAAAGCAATACTATTCTTACTGATGTTCTTGTTTTGGAAAATGCATTTTTAATAAAATTATGTTATTGATGTAAAGATGCCATGGATTTACTACTTTCATATGTAAGTAAATGAAGAACTTTTAAAACAATTTATCAGTTTTAATTTCTAATACAGTAAATATCAGTAGCTATAGTCTATATAAACATAAGCTCTTTGAAGTCTATATAAACATAAGCTCTTTGAAAGGATGAATTGCATCCTTTCCAAACTCATCTGCTGAAGTCCTAACCCTCAAATGTGACTGTATCTAGAAGCCAGGCCGTAACTCATAAGGATAGGACCCTAATCCTATAGGACTGGGGTCCTTACAAAGAAGAGGAAGAGTACCTTATTTTCTTCGAGAGCACACACAGTGAGGAGGCACTATCGGCAAGTCAGGAAGAAAGGTCTCATCAGAAAACAACCCCTCCAGCTCCTTGACCTTGGGCTTCTAGCCTCTAGACTGTGAGAAACTAAGCATCTATTATTTAAGCCACTCAGCATATGGTATTTTGCTATGGTAGCTGCCTGAGTAGACTAATACATACAATCCCTGATATTGTGAAAAGTTTACAAGGGGTCCTGAGACCAAAACATCTGAAAATCACTGAATTATATAATAATCATTTGGCTGTGTATATTAAACCTTTGTAAACAAACAATTTCTTACTTCATAGTGACAACTTGGAAAAGTCACAATTCTCAGTAGATATCCAAAATAGAAAAAGGGAGAAAATTAAGGTGAACCCTAAATAAACCTTTTTAAACTTGATATACACAACTGTATAATATTTGAAAGCATATAAAAACGGGGAAACACACTGTAGAAGAATTAACATAGGCTGCAAAGGCACCTATTTTTTTCTTTCAGGAAACCAGACCTGTCGATCTGTGTGGCCTGGCACATGCTAACTCCTAGACTACTTGTTAAGTCTATTAACTTTCTAAATATAAAGTCAGATATAAAACAAAAGAGGAAAACTTCAGTTTTACTTAATGAGAAAAAAATAACCACAAAATTGTAAGAGAACACAAAGAAATCAAGCAGTAAACCGACAAACACACCAAGTGCAATTTTTTTAACTACACAAAACTCATTAAGAATATAGGGAATAATAGTAAGA
>SJYV01011706.1:0-10559 GCA_006410875.1 Neotragus pygmaeus
GAGATGGCTGGATGGCATCACCAACTCGATGGACGTGAGTTTGAGTGATCTCTGGGAGTTGGTGATGGACAGGGAGGCCTGGCGTGCTGCAATTCATGGAGTCTCAAAGAGTTGGACACAACTGAGTGACTGAACTGAACTGAACTGATTATGTAGATTACATCCAATGAAAAGCTTCTTTACTTCCTAAATAAACATGGTTGTATAAAGTAGCTTTCTGAAATTACACTCTTCTAAATCATTTTCCCATTATGGGAAGGTATCATCCCAGGGCTTGGGAACAGTTTTAGTGTTTTGTATCCACTAAACAGTCCACTCACACCAACCTCTTCTTTTTTTATTGTTTTATTTTATTTATTTTTTAATTTATTTATTTTAGTTTGAGGCTAATTACTTTATAATATTGTAGTGGTTTTTGCCATACATTGATCAACTGGAATTCAGGCTTCTGTCTCACTGACATCAGAAACTATGAAATGCCTTGAAAAGAACAGATTTTCCACACATGAACTGTGTACTCTTGACGAATCCTGTTCTTGTAAGCAAGTGCTGACCATGTAGTTTGCATTGGGATTCAGAAAATGTGACCTTTTCTATCATTCACTACTAAAGATGTTTTTTAGGAAGGAAACGCTGTGTGGCCCATGCATGTAACTTGTCTATGGGAGATAAGAAGTCGTCACTTTAACCCCAGGTTCCTAACAAGATGTTTGCAGGATGCCTAATCCAGGCAGGAAGAAAAGAGGCCTTTGGTGTGGAGCAGCGACCCCCAGTTCTCGGAGTGCCTCCCTCACCCCCCTCTTCCACCCGAGACCCACAAAGTTTGGGTGGCAGTGCTGGTCCAACCTCAGGCATGTTCCCTGTGGGCAGAGCCACTGCTCCTCTTTCCCCTAAACTGCTCTACCTGACTGGGGAGCACCCTGTGAGAAGACGGGGCAGCCCCTCTGAGACCAGAGTGCTGGAGGATGTGGCAGTGGTCCCGCGGTCAGCAGTGGTGGTCCTGCGGTCAACAGTGGTGGTGGTGGGCTTCACTAGGGTCACGTGAGCCTCTGCTGGGAGGAAGGATCTGTCTCCTCCCCTGAGCCCTGGTCCAGGGGTGTCTCCCCCACTGGCCACAGCAAACCTTCCAGCAGGATGGCAGGCCCCTGTGCAGGGGTGCTCTGGGAGTGTTAGGTGTGTTCTCTGCCCCTCTCTGTTCACCTGACTGTGATGTGGGGTCCCTGAGACGGGATTCAGTGCTCTTCCTTAGCATCCCAAAGCTATGGGATGAAAACCTGTCCAAGCTTAATAAAGGCTATCGTTCATTCTGCCATTGCTGTCAGCTTCCTTCCCTGTAGCAGTGCTTGAAAAATGGGAAATTACCTAACCTAGAACTTTATTTAATCATCCAGCCTCCTCACGTAAAAGCCTTTTTCTCTTGCAAAAGCAACATAATTTGCGGGGAACCAGCAAAGGCCTTTCAAGGCTTTATTTTTATGGGTAATATTATGTGTGCTTACAGAAGGTCTTAATACACAGGTGCTTATACTGAAGTGTGTACTGCTAAACACTATCAGCAGCTGGCATCCTGAAGCATATAATCCCCCATCTAGTTATTACCCACATCACCTCTGCTGGGATTGACATACGCTGCACATCAGAGACTTCCAGACTTTGTGTAGTCCTCCATCCAGGAGAATTAAAAATAATACCACCAAAACTAAGAGTTCTGATTCAGAGTATTAAACCTTTACTGAATAAAAACCTACACATCCTCACCAGCTACAACCATATCATGTGTTTATTAGTTCAACAAGTATTTATCAAGAATGACTATTATCTACTCACTAGGAATATAGGGATGGGCAGAAAAGTGAAATCTTTGTCACAAGGAGCAAACAATGCCCTGAAATATCCTCACGCCATGAGGTAAGGAAGGGTAGAGATGGGGAGGAAGGGTAGGGACGGGGGAGGAAGGGTAGAGACAGCATTTAATTGGGGACATTTTGTCTATATGAAAACGGTTCCGTAGCAGCCCTGTGTTCGTCCTTTCACTTGAGACAGTTTTTTAGAGAATGGGCTATTTGTGAACCTTCCTCTAGTGACTTTCAAGGGTTTGAAGAAAACAAAACAAAACAAACAACCCTGCCACCACGATATCCTTGTGAAGGATATTTCATTGGCACATCTTAAAATGTGTATGCGTACTGTTATGCTTTGTATTACTAAGTATTATTTTAACCATATATCAAATGCCTTGTGTTTCTTTACAATTCAATTTTGTAAGTCTTTCCTCATTTACATTTTAAAATAATGATTTCTTTTTAATTGAATGATAGTTGGTTTACAGTGTTGTGTTGGTTTCTGCCATACATCATGAATCAGCTGTAGGTATACACGTGCCCACCTGCCAAACCTCCCTCCCATCTTCTGCCCCATCCCACCCCTCTAGGTCATCACAGAGCACTGAGTTTGAGCTCCATGCTTCATGCAGATGAATGAATAAAGAAGCTGTGGTACATATATACAGTGGAATATCATTCAACTATAAAAAAACACATTTGAGTCAGTTCGAATGAAGTGGATGAACCTAGAGCCTATTATACAGAGTGAAGTAAGTCAGAAAGAGAAAGACAAATATGGTATATTAATGCATATATATGAAATCTGGTTTGCATGTGTTTTTTCCTCCATACTCAGGGATCATATTCAACATGAATTATCTATACATTAACTTCACAGATTTGAATCACTAGATGAGAGGATGAAGCCATCTAGTTTGTGACTTTGTGAGGGTTTTGAAGCTTGTCTACAAGACAGGCATCAGCGGCTTGCCCGTTAAGTGTATCAGAAGTATAGGATGGTGCTGAAATTTACTTTAGTGATAAGATGTCTCAGGATACACATTTCAGATGAAATGCAGTTACCAGTACAAATATTTCAATGTCATTAATTTTATCCTGTAAGTTGGTATTTGTACAGTTGAAAACAGCTAGCTAGAAGTTGTTTTCTCTCCAAATTTGATTACTTCTAATTCACCTTATTAAACCCTAAACGCTAAATATCACATAAATTCCCAACCCACAGACATTTATAAAACAGGCCCCAGCCATGCTGCATTCTGGAGAGCCACACCCTGACTTGTGCTGCTCAGCGCCCACCCCAGAGAAACCTCACCACCACCACAGATGTTAGCTTCACCTCACCACCACCACAGATGTTAGCTTCATCTTCACACTCAAGTCCAGTTCCATGTGTGTTTGTGGTTCAGTTCAGTTCAGTTCATTTACTCAGCCATGGCTGACTCTTTGCAACCCAATGGACCACAGCACACCAGGCAGAAGCTGTCCATCACCATCATCAACTTCCAGAGTTTACCCAAACTCATGTCCGTTGAGTCGGTGATGCCATCCAACCATCTTATCCTCTGTTGTCCCCTTCTGCTCCAGCCTTCAATCTTTCCCAGCATCAGGGTCTTTTCCAATAAGTCCGTTCTTCCCATCAGGTGGCCAAAGTATTGGAGTTTCAGCTTTAGCATCAGTCCTTTCAATGAATATTCAGGATTGATTTCCTTTATGATTGACTGGTTGCATCTCCTTGCAGTCCAAGGGACTCTCAAGAGTCTTCTCCAACACCACAGTTCAAAAGCATCAATTCTTCAGTGCTCAGCTTTCTTTATAGTCCAACTCACATCCATACGTGACTACTGGAAAAAAGCTACATAGCTTTGACTAGATGGACCTCTGTTGGCAAAGTAATGTCTCTGCTTTTTATTATGCTGTCTAGGTTGGTCATAGCTTTTCTTCCAATGAGCTAGCTTCTTTTAATTTCATGGCTGCAGTCACATCTGCTGTGATTTTGGAAACCTCTGCTCCAAACACACCATCTGCAGTATTTGTGGTTAGATTCAGTATTTATCTCCGTTACAGTGACCCCTCACCCCCGTTCTTTCCCACAGACATAAGATGTCTGCAGTTACTTGTATGAATGTTGCCACATTGTATTATTCTGTCAGCTCTGTGAGCTCATCAGCTTCAGAATTATGTAAAAGTTACATCAACGACTTTGACTAGATACAAGAATGAATAAACTATAAGCTTGCTTGTGGTTACATTTAGGGACCCCATGGATGATCCACAGGGCTCTCCCCATCTCGGTACCTCTGGCTGAGTCACACAGGCATAGTCATGTTTGGGGGTAGGACAGAGTGCGCAGGGTCTGGGTTCTTTTGGGGGCTAGATGCCTGGATTTGTGCGAGTGTGTGGAGAAGGCAAATGTGTTAATTATTATAGAAATAACATCAAGCCAGTAGTTTCTAGGGTTGGATCTGGGGTCTTGGATTGATTCTGAACCAACACGCAGGGTATTTGGGGTGATGGACTCATTCTCTGCCTTAACTGTGGCTGTGTAAGTTACACATTTATCAAAATTCCTCTAATTATGCACTTAACCTTGGTGAATTTTTGCTCACCAATTATACCTTAATAACTGCTATTTTAGAAGGTAAAGATAATCACTCATAAGAGAGTTTAGCTACATGCAGACATTAATGAAAGATGGGGTGAACTGTCTTCCTAGAACAACCACCACCATCTTTCTGGTTCACACCGAACAGAATTAATTCAACGGCTATTTACAGGATCTGGAAATTTCCCTAAGAACACAAATAGATAAATGGAGAAACATATGTTTATGAAACTCTCCCAAATTTTGGTGAAAAGAGAAAGATAAGGTGGTATTTGAGCCACAGCACAACTGCAGTCCCACCCCAAATCCCAGGTTGCTGTGAGCAGGGCAGGGCTGGTCCCGCTTCCTTCAGGGCAGAGATTCCACTTGGAAGAGCCAATGGAGAGCACCCAGGCCTGGTCGGAGACCGCAGGCCTCTCTCTGTGCACAGGCTGTCCTGTCCTTGCAGAGATGTACGTCCACCTGCTGCCTTGGAACAGCCTTCCGCAGAATCAGAGATTGTGGGAGCTCGTGCCTGGGGGCCTCGTGGGCAGCAGGGGCGGGGAGCACAGGCAGGCCCGTGATGGCACAGGGCCCAGTGGGGGCCCTGTGTTTAGAGAGTCGTGGCTGCGCTCTGAGGAGGGGAGGCGGCCGCTGAGAAGAAGTCTCCGGGCCCTGGAGACTGTGAGGTGGAGAGGTTGGCTCGCCAGCCCAGCCCCATGCGTCCCAAACCCACCGCTGCAGGGGACTGTCTCAGGTGACCAGGTCTGAGGTTGTGTTCCTCGTGTGTGTCTCTCTGCAGTAATTTGATTGCAGTTCCTCCAGGAGGCAGAAACGACGCTGGAGATCTTGGGGCTGAGCATTTAAAAGGAAGTGTTGTAAAGCCAGCAGCAAGACGCAGAAGGAGACAGCTGAGGAGGGCCCTTCTGGAGTTGGGACAGGTCTCAGAGCCACTCAACCTCCATCCGTGCAAAGGCGTCCACGTTGAATCAGGCGGGACTATGGGGAATGCGTGCCTGGGGTGCTGCCAGAAACACAGCTCAGTCCGCTTGCGAAGCCGTGTGCTCCCTGGTGACAAGGAGCTCAGGCCCAGGCCCCTGCCCTGAGGGCAGCGTTGGGGGCTGCACACCGTGGGGTGGACTCACCTGGTCCAGCCAGTCTTTAGACAAGCAAGCCAAAAACAGCAAAAATAAACCTTGAAATATCGGGGACGTCAATACCTAGAATTGTTCCAATATATTATCTAAAATGTCCAGTTTTTAATAAAAAGGACAAATAATAATAAAAAAATTAGAAGGACATGCAAAGAAGTAGGATAGAGTGACCCATCCACAAGAAATAAAGCAGGCCCTGGAAACGGCCCTGGAGGGGTCTGGAAAGGCTAACATTTCCTTTTGTTTTTTCTTGGTTTTTCCATCTTTGTGCTCATATTGCCCATCTGTTCTTGCATTCTGGCTACTTCTTCCGCTGGCTTGCTTGGCCTATCACTCATAGTTATTTCAGATTCTCAGACTGATAACTCAAGCACTGCTGCCACCTCTCATTCTGATGTTCAGTTTGTCTTTCTGAATGGTGTGGTGTGCCTGGTACCTCTTGTGATACAGTCTTAATAAGGGCCATGATGAGCTGGATCAAAAGAACTGCTGGAAACAGTCCTTTAGGGATGTGTTGGTGTGGTGGGGGAGGGAAAGTCTGTGATGAGGTCCGTCTCAGTCTTTTTGTAATCTAATTTATTTTTAATTGGAGAATAATTTCTTTATAATAATGTATTGGTTTCTGCCATATTTCAACATGAATCAACCATAGGTATAGATATGTCTATTCCCTCTTAAACTTACCACCCCATCCCGCTCCTAGGTTGTTGCAGAGCACCAATTTGCGCTCCCTGTGTCATAGAGCAAATTTCCACTGGCTATTTTACATATGGCAACGTATATGTTTCAATGTCACTCTCTCAATTCATCCCACCCTCTCCTTCCCTCACTGAGTCCAGAAATCTGTTCTCTATGTCTCTATCTCCATTTGTTGTTCTAGTTCAGTTGCTCAGTCATGTTCAACTCTTTGTGACCACGGGGGCCACAGCACGCCAGACTTCCCTATTCTTCACCGTCTCCCGGAGTTGGCTCAAACTCATGTCCATTGAGTTGATGATGCCATCCAACCATCTCATCCTCTGTCACCCCCTTCTCCTCCTGACTTCACTAGTTCCCATCAACAGAGTCTTTTCCAGTGAGTCAGCTCTTCGCATCAGGTGGTCAAAGTACTGGAGCTTCAGCTTCAGCATCAGTTCTTCCAGTGAATGTTCAGTGTTGATTTCCTTTATTGATTGATTGGTTTGACCTCCTTGCTGTCCAAGGGACAGACTCTCAAGAGTCTTCTCCAATGCCACAGCTTTTAAGCTTCATCCAGCCTTGCATCTCACATGATGTACTCTGCATATAAGCTAAATAATCAGAGTGACGATATACAGCCTTGGCATACTCCATTCCCAATCTTGAACCAGTCCGTTGTTCCATATCTGGTTCTAACTGTTGGTTTTTAATTTGTATACAGGTTTCTCAGGAGGCCAGTGAGGTGGTCTGGTATTCCCATCTCAGTAAGAATTTTCCACAGTTTGTTGTGATCCATACAGTCAAAGGCTTTAGCTTAGTCAATGAAGCAGAAGTAGATGTTTTTCTGGAATTCCCTTGCTTTTTCTGTGATCTGACATATGTTGGTAATTTACTGTGTTCTTCCTCTGCCTTTTCTAAATCCAACTGGATCATCTGGAAATTCTCAGTTCATATACTATTGAAGCATAGCTTGAAGGATTTTGAGCATTACCTTGCTAGCATGTGAAACAAGTGCAATATCTGGTAGTTTGACTATTCTTTGGCATTGCCTTTCTTTGGGCTTGGAATGAAAACTGATCTTTTTCAGTTCTGTGGCCACTGCTGAGTTTTCCAAATATGCTGGCATATTGAGTGCGGCACTTTCATAGCGTCATCTTTAAGGATTTGAAATATCCCAGCAGTAATTCCATCACACACCTCCACTAGCTTTGTTCCTAGTGTTACTTCCTAATGCCTACTTGACATTACACTCCAAGATGTCTGGCTCTAAATGAGTGATCACACTATCATGGTTATCTTGGTCATTAAGGGTTTTTTTTTTCTTTTTTGTATAGTTCTCATGTGTATTCTTGCCACATCTTCTTAATATCTTCTGCTTCTGTTAGGTCCATACCATTTCTGTCCTTTATTGTGTCCATCTTTGCATGAAATGTTCCCTTTGTCTCTCTAGTTTTCTTGAAGAGATCACTAGTGTTTTCCATTTTTTTTTTTGTTTTCCTTTATTTCTTTGTGTTGGTCACTGAGGAAGGCTTTCTTATCTCTCCTTGCTATTCTTTGGAACGCTGCATTCAAATGGACATATCTTTCTCTTTCTCTTTTGCCTTTAACTTCTCTTCTTTTCACAGCTATTTGAAAGGCCTCTTCAGACAACCATTTTGCCCTTTTGCATTTCTTTTTCTTGGGGATGGTCTTGATCCATGCCTCCTGTACAATGTCATGAACCTCTGTCCAGAGTTCTTCAGGCACTCTGTCTATCACATCTAATCCCTTGAGTCTATTTGTCACTTCCACTGTATAATCGCAAGGGATTTGATTTTGGTCATATCTGAAGAGCTTAGTGGTTTTCCCTATTTTCTTCAAATTAAGTCTGAACTTGGCAATAAGGAGTTCATGATCTGAGCCACAGTCAGTTCCCAGTCTTCTTTTAACTGACTGTATAGATCTTCTCCATCTTTGGCTGCAAAGAATATAATCATTCTGATTTTGGTATTGATTTGGTGATGTCCATGTGTAGAGTCTTCTTTTATGTTGTTGGAAGAGGGTGTTTACCGTGACCAGTGTATTCTCTTGGTAAAACTCTGTTAGTCTTTACCCTGCTTCATTTTGTACTCCAAGGTCAAACTTGCCTGTTACTCCAGGTGTCTCTTGACTTTCTACTTTTGCATTCCAGCCCCCTATGAAAAGGACATCTTTTTTGGTATTAATTCTGGAAGGTCTTGTAGGTCTTCATAAAATCATTCAACCCACTTCTTTGGCATTAGNTGTGTATAAGAGACAGGGATGAGGGCGTCCTCCTGGGAGGACGGCAGCAGGGCCCAGGCCTGCGGAGATAGATCAGGGGGCCCGGGGATGCCACTGCGGGAGGCAGGCCAGCACCCTGAGTCTAGGCAGCCCTGGAGGAGACCCCGGGTCCGGTGAGCCTGGGTGGGGGGCGGGGCCGCGGTAGGGCTGTCTGCAGGAGCGGCATTCAGTGGTTCATTCCGGGGCATGCTGAGCGCCGGCGGTGGTCTGGCCCAGTTTCCGGAAAGNAGCCCTGGAGGAGACCCCGGGTCCGGTGAGCCTGGGTGGGGGGCGGGGCCGCGGTAGGGCTGTCTGCAGGAGCGGCATTCAGTGGTTCATTCCGGGGCATGCTGAGCGCCGGCGGTGGTCTGGCCCAGTTTCCGGAAAGCTGGGAGACCGTCTTCTGGGAACTGTCTTGGGCACAAGGGGCTGTTGGGGGTGAACATCTGCAAACTCAGAGCTTGGTATTTGGAGGGGGGCATGTAACCAGCGCTGGTGGAGGGGCGTCCTCAAAGGAAGAGGGAGACCCTGGCCTGGGTCGGGGAGACCGGCCACAGCCCTTGTGGTGGGCGTGGCCTCGTGACACCGGCGAGGCCTGTGGTGGTGCCAGGCCTGGCGGTCGCTGGCCGGCGGGGGCCCAGGCCTCAGGGCCTCTCCTCCCGGCCTTGATGAAGACAGGGGCACCGTGTGCAGCTGCAGGCCCCAGGGCCGGCCGGGCTCAGTCCGTGTGACCCTCGCAGCCCTCGCTGCCCCCACCCCAGCAGAGAGGTCCCAGCGCCGGCCTGGGTGGGCGGGGCCCCTCCTTGCCGCCCGTGCCCCGGCTTAGGGTCTGTCCTCCCCAGGTGCCTGTTGTGCCCACCCCTGCCCATCCCAGTAGGGCGCCTGGGGGGCGGGGCGCGCTGGACAGTTTCCTGCACCCCGGCGGCATGGTTGGTGCACAGGACGAGGGAGTCAGTCCCGAGCCCTGGGGGGCTGCCCGCCCGCCCCCTCTGCGGGACGCCCATCCACCCCTCCATCCCTGCTTGTGCCTGCCACAGTCCCCTCGCCCTCTGGGCCCTGCTCGTGACGCCCTGGCCCCGGAGCCCCGGGAGTCCCTGGCCACCACGCCCAGCCATTTCTGGAGACGGGGGTGTACGTCAGTGTCACACCAAGTGACTGCTTAGGCTGCGGCCTCTGGCCCTGGCTGACCAGTCACCTCGCTGAGCCACCATGTCCATGTCTGAGAAGTGGGCTGGCTGGTCATCCCGGGAAGGTGGCGGGTGGGGACAAGGGCACGACTCACGCCCTGGGAGGACGGAAGGCCAGCCCTCTATCCGTTGGTGTTCAGCAAGTGGCCTGCAGCCCACGCAGGCTCCCGCGATGGACAGACCGGGGCCGCGGGCCTCGGGCGCCCGCCTGTGCCCGTGTCCGGCTCCTCTCAGCCTGGCCTCCAGTGCTCTCCGGGCGAGCCTGCCGTCACCCGCCCCTCGCAGGCCCGCCTGCGGCCCGCCGGCCCATCCCGCTCTGCTCGCCCCCTGGGGCTCTGTGGCCTTCTCCAGGCTGTTGCCTTGTCTGGAGCCCCCGTGTCCACGGTCCTGGAGGGTGGCTGGGACCTTCTTTGCCAGGGACGGCCTGGCGGGGACAGCGTGTGAAGCTGCACGTGGCCTCACACAGTAGGCGCTCAGTAAACGCTGGCTACTTGTTCCATCTTTAAAGTACCTACTATGTGCTGGGTCCTTTCCGAGTCTGAGGGCCACAGTGGCGTGCAGAAAGCCAGCTGTGTTGCAGGTGCTTCGGGGGCTGGCTAGGGATCTGGGGTGGGGCGGGGGTAGCCGTAAATACAGCAGTAGGTGAGCCATTCAGAAGCCACTGTCACGGGCAGCTTGAGCCTCGTAAGAAAGCCCACAGACAGGGCGGCCTGCCTGCGGACACTTACTTCTCAAGGTTCTGGGGGTTGGGCGTCCAGCAGTGGGGTGTCCACTCGGTGGGGTTCTGGGGGGGGCATGTCCTGCAGCGCAGACGGGGTAGGGGTGGAGCTGAGAG
>SJYV01011707.1:0-17178 GCA_006410875.1 Neotragus pygmaeus
TCCAACCAGTCCATCCTAAAGGAAATTAGTCCTAAATATTCACTGGAAGGACTGTTGCTAAAGTTGAAGCTCCCATAGTTTAAAAAATCTTTTGATTAGGCCTCAAGACAGCCCTTGGAAATTATTTACCTGGCCAGATTTACTGACATTCTGTACTTGTAGGACTGTTTAAGGCAGGTTGTAGAGAACCTCTGAAGTCCCACCTAAAGCCTCCAGTCACCCATTGGCTGAATTAGTCCACTGACTAGTTTTCTTCCTCTTTCTATGTATTTGATGCCAGCAGGATTGAAAGTGCTTCAGTCATTGGGGTGCTAAGGACCAATGTTTTGTTTGCTTTTAATTTTTTGTGTGTATGTATTTGTTTTTAATGTGTATTCTGTATTTTCCTCCTTTTATTTTTACAGTGAATTCAATCAGGTGGCATTTAAAAAATTTTGCTGGAAGGTGGAGACATGAGACTGAAGATATCTCTTTTGAAAGAACCAAAGCATATCCTTTTAATACTTATAAACCTTATTGTGATCTCCTTATTGTAGTATTATTAAAAGTTTTCTTCTATTTTATAGTGTAGTTAGAGAATGGATTTTTTAATTCATTCCTTTAATGATAGTTTTGTAAATTATTTCTGAAATATTTGAGGTCATATGTTGCAGGTATTTTTCCAAAGCAAATTATTTGTGCTAAATCTTACTTTCAAATATTTATTAACTTTTTTCTTACTTTACTTTAGTACTACTGTACTTTTAAGTACATAAAAAACGGTTTTTGTTTAGTCTAAAATCTTAAAAAGAAGTTTTGGTTTTTTTTTTAGAAAAATCAAGTAATTTCTCTGAATAAGACCTTAGTATGTTTTCACTGAATTCTGTTCTGTTTTTTCATACTCCTAATAAAATGGAGGGTAAGCTGGGGAAGTCTGAGCAGTCAGACCTTTATTATTTCATGTGTGAATGTGGCNAAAGAAGTTTTGGTTTTTTTTTTAGAAAAATCAAGTAATTTCTCTGAATAAGACCTTAGTATGTTTTCACTGAATTCTGTTCTGTTTTTTCATACTCCTAATAAAATGGAGGGTAAGCTGGGGAAGTCTGAGCAGTCAGACCTTTATTATTTCATGTGTGAATGTGGCAATTATAAATATTTTATCAAATGCATGACCCTGTATTTTGTCAGCAAGAACTCCCAATTATATGTCAGAAAGATATGGTAGGCCCCTTTACCTTCATTCGTAGTTATTTAGACCAGTACTTCTAAAAGTATCATCTTCAGACTTTATTACAGGCCTGTGAAGGGATAAGAACAGAAATTGAAAGTAAGAGGGAAGAAATTTTTGTAGCAATTTAACAGTCACAGCATCCAAACGTAAGATCATTTTCCTAGTAATTCATTTTTATTTTGCCTTACAAAATGTTGCTCTTCAACATATTTGAAATAAATAAAAATGTGATCCTTCAGCAATAGAAAAGCAATGTTTTAGACATTTGATCAAATGTTTTGAATTTATATTACTTTTTTTTTTTAACTGTTTGAGTAAGGATGTAATTCCTTTTATTTCTCATTAAATCACTTTTATTCTTTTTTCAAAGTGTGCCCTCGGAGGTCATGCTTTTTACAGTCTTATAGATTTTGACTGTCTAGTGTCTGCTTTTACCTTTTCAAGCTGAAGAATAATGATCTTTTTAGACTTTCTTATTCTAGCAGTCCTCTCATTTCTCCCATAATTTTGGTTGACTTACTAGTTTGAAGACACCTCACACATGTCTGCTGGGTACTTATATCAGTTTTTATGAGGATAAAATTAATGTTTTTTTGTTTTGGAGTGTGTGTGTTTATTTTCTTTCTAGGTTTTAGCTGACACTCTCCCTTTGTATAATAAAGGTTTTAACTAACACTGTTTAAGCTATGACAGTTATACTGGAAGAATTTTTTCAGTAATGGTCTAGTGATATCAAGATTCTTTTGTTTAGATTTTACTTTGAATTCTGAGTATTCCAATGCCACTTTGTTACCTATTTGTGCAGATTCCTCAGACCCTTCTATAATTTCATTTTTTACCTTTCTGGTTATTAATTGATTATCATATTTTTAAGTATTAAAAAAACTTAGAACATCTCAGAATAATTATGGCACATAGTCTCTTTCTTTTTTCTTAGAGTTTATTGATTGCTTGGATAGAAAGCATTGATGAAAAGAGAAGGAAGTAAAATGATTATACAATAACAACAAAAGAGCAAACAACCCAACTAGGATGATATGGTAATATAGAAATCCATATATAAATAGGAGAAAGCATCTCTCATAAAAGACAATCTAAAGTTCCTTCTGTAGGATACAAAACTCTGCTAGGATAAGAGCCTGTTCCAATGGAGGAAGTAAGGGTCACTTTAGCACCTTAATTTATAGAGATCTACTTGATAAATCAGACACCAAAAAATAGGGTAAAGTAAGAATTTTAGGGTTAATATCTTATCCATATCACCTAGTGTGGGCAGTAAATTGTAACTGAATTACTTCCTGAATTTAATGTCAGGAAGTTTGGTAGGATTTTAGTTTCAGCTATTAAACTGTAAATTTTTTCCTGGGTAAATTATTCTGTCATTTAAGCAGGTATTTAACTGTTAAATTTCAGTGTTCTTTTAGCAGTTGATTTTAAAAAACTTATCAAAATGATACATGCTTATTCTAATAACAATACAGATATAGGTAAATTAAAAAATACATATTTCCTTTTCTCCCCACTTATCCTGCAACATAGATAGAGTGCCTGATGAACTATGGAATGAGGTTCGTGACATTATACAGGAGAGAGGGATCAAGACCATCCCCATGGAAAAGAAGTGCAAAAAAGCAAAATGGCTGTCCAGGAAGGCCTTACAAATAGCTGTGAAAAGGAGAGAGGCAAAAAGAAAAGGAGAAAAGGAAAGATATAAGCATCTGAATGTGGAGTTCCAAAGAATAGCAAGAAGAGATAAGAAAGNTTTTTGTAACAAATCTCCGTTTTATGGTTGACTTAGTCAGCATAACTCCAGACCTCCAGACGTGTCAGTAATCACGGTGGGGACTGAGGGCTCAGCCGGCCGTCAGGGGAGGGTTTGCACTTTCTGCTCTGCCAGGCGCCTTCACGACTGCTCGGACTGTACAGTAGGCAACAAGCACGCCCCTCGAGGGGTTTACACTTGGAGGGAGGCACTTACAGGCTGGTCCAGTGGCTGTGAAGCAACAGAAGGCACAAAGATAAATAAAGCATGACCTATTTCCACAGGCAATGAAGTTTGGAGGATCTAGACTGATACACACCCTTGAATGATTTAGTACACAAAGGGATAGAGTTATGCTCAAATTCAGAAAAGCAGGTGATCTCTTTGAATAGCAACTAAATACATTTTTATAAGGAAAGGTGTCAAGTTGACGCTTAAAGAATGAGTAAAAATTAAGTAGGGAATCAAAACTGAAAACAAAATTTATTGCAGAAAGAACTGATTATGAGAAGAAAAACATGAGATTCTCGATGCATTTCAACTAGTGTTGTTGTTCAGTTGCCAAATCATGTCCGACTCTTTTTGACCCCATGGACTGCAGCTCACCAGGCTCCTCTGTCCTCTACTGTCTCCCAGAGTTTGCCCAGATTCACGTGCATTGAATCAATGATGCTATCTAACCATCTCATCCTCTGCCACTCCCTTCTCCTTTTGCCTTCAGTCTTTCTCAGCATCAGAGTCTTTTCCAATGAGTCAGCTCTTCATATCAGGTAGCCAAAATATGGGAACTTGAGCTTCAGCATCCGTCCTGCCAATGGATATTCAGAGTTGATTTCCTTTAGGGCTGACTGGCTTAATCTTGCAGTCCAAAGGACTCTCAGCAGTCTTATCCAGCACCACACTTCGAAAGTATAAATTCTTTGGTGTTCAGCCTTCTATATATGGTCCAACTCACATTTGTCTTTCTATGCAGTTCATGGGATTCTCACGTCAAATATACTGGGATGGTTTGCCATCCTCTCCTGCGGTGGATCACATTATGTCAGAACTGTCCACTATGACCCATCCCTCTTGGGTGGCCCTACATGGCATGGTTCATAGTTCCATTGAGTTATGAAAGTCCTTTTGCCATGATAAGGCAGTGATCCATGAACGGGTTGGAGGATGAGATGGCATCACTGATCCAGTGGACATGAACTTGGACAATCTGTGGGAGATAGTGGGGGAAAGGGAGGCCTGATGTGCTGCAGTCCATTAGGTCATGAAGAGTCAGACCCAAAGGGGTGACTGAACAGCAACAATCTCACGTCTGTACATGACTACTAGAAAAACCATAGCTTTGACTCTACAGACCTTTGTTTGCTTTTGAATATGCTGTCTAGGTTGGTCATAGCTTTCCTTCCAAGAAGCAAACATCTTTTAATTTCATAGCTGCAGTCAACATCAGCAGTGATTTTGGAGCCCAAGAAAATAAAATCTGCCATCTTTTCCACTTTTCCCCCTTCTATTTGCAACTAGTATAAATACTTCCTTTTCATCCACGCTCACAGTTACCCCTTCACTTCCACAGTGAAGTTATTTATCACTTGGATGGAGATCTGCTCATCCTATGAGCCAGTTCCTTTCCTGGCATCACTTTTTTATTCTCAAGGTAAGCCCTGAGCTAGACTTACTCAGACAGTGTAATTCCATCTCCTTACCTGTAGCTTATTGGGCAAGAATTGGGCATGTGGCCCACTCTGGAACAATCAGATTCCTTTTCCAAAGGATTTGTGTTTGATCAGTTTGTGAATTGAGCTGGAAATGTCTCTTTTAAGATTACAAGATGTGGGAACCGCGTGGATGGAGAGACAGAATGAAGAGTGAATAGCACCGCCTTTCAAGGATGGCAGGAACAACCCCGAGTGAGAGTCCTTCACGCTGCAGGAGTTCCGAACGTTAGTGTCAGCTTGCTTTCTCCATGAGATCCACCTTGTTCCTGTCCCTGATGCCATGTTTTAAAATCTTCACCTATCTATTTCCTTAAAGAACAGTTTCTGAAACTTGAAAGCCAAGCCTACATTAATGCATATGGTTTTGGCAACTCTCAAATCTTTTTTTTTTTTTTTTAATTTCAGTTTTCTCTACTAAGCTTCAGATATACACCAACTTACCTGCCAGAGAGCCCAAACCTGCAAATTCCACATTTTTCTCACTGATAGAGTTCAAGTCATCATGTTGCTATCCACAGCCTGTCCTTGCATTCAGCTTCGCCTTCTGTGTTGAATCACCCCACGGCCCAGCAAAGCAAGGAAGCAACCCTGGGGCTCAGCTCTGCCCCCCATCCCCAGAGCCGCTCAGCTACCGGCCAGGCTCCCAAGCTTGGGGCTGTGCTGTGGGCTGCTGGCCCATCAGTCTGGACGGTTCTTTTGTCTGTGCTACCCTCTTATGCCATTCCCTCTGCACCTGGATATTTTCCAAGTCCACTTTGATAACAATGCTCAGGTCAATATAATGGGAAAAAACTCAATTTACGTGAACCAAATATACGACACTCCAGAGAACCTAATTTAAAACCCTTTGTTGCAATGTCCACAAGCAGAGATGTGAAAGAAGATGTCCACAGGCAGAGAAGAGAGAGAACAGAGGGAGGGGAGATGAGGGTTGGGAAGGCCTGGCCCTCAGAGGTGGAGGGGGTCATCTCAGGACACCTGCTACCGCACGGCACTAATCGTCAGCCTTGGGGACCCAGCATCAAGCGCTGAAATGTGTCTGCCCTGATATTGAGGAAGCTGGAAGGACTAGACGAGGGGTGAGAAGAAAGGAGGGTAAAGAGAGCGAGAACAGCATGTTAACTGGAATAAAGGAATACGAGCAACGGCAAGACTGTGGTTGGTGTCCGAGTTTGCGCTTTTGGAAAGTGGAAAGCCATCTGCAGTCTCAGTAGCCATGGTGATGATAGTGTCTGGTGGAGAGGAGATGAAATCGGAACCCATGGAAGAAGCTGACTTATACTGGAGGCAAGACTCTCTGCTACTCATAGTTTCAACTGCAGCCCTCGTGGGCACTGGGCGGACCACAGAAGCTGGGAAGACTGAAACTCTGAATCTCAGACATTGGAAGAGCTCCCTGTATCTTCCCCAAGGTCATCCCCGAGCAGTCACTTTGCTTATACCCATTCTCAGAGCTGGAAGAAAATTTATTCATTTACTCAGTTTAAATTAAAAAAAAATCTCAATAGGATTAACATAATCAAACACCTAGTTCTTTTACCCTCCAGGGTAGCATTAGACTTGTTGTCAGGAGTTCTTTTCAGCTGTAGAGAAAGATTTTCGTTATAAGCGGCCTCAAAATCACCCCAAAAGCATCATCAGCCAGACAGGTCCTGCCTCACCCACTTTTCTTACTTCTTCCCATTAAACATCGCCAATCATTCCGGTATTGTGTAACTGTTTATTTAAGAGAACCGAAGAGTTCCTTGTTCGATGAGGTTCATAACAGAAATCTTTTTGTTACTCACCAAGGGACTTATTTGAATACAACTTACCTAAGAATGATACTAGAGGCTTTCTAATCTGTTAGTTATTAAATGATTTATTCTAATTTATTGAAAAAGTGAACATCATGAACCAGACTAGAGCTTGAAACTATTCAAATGGGGCCATATTGGTTCCAGATGGTGGAGGGGAGACAGCTCTTGAGAGCCTTCTGAGGTTCTCTGGGATTCGGTTTTGGATTCAGGGGTTCATTCACATCCCCTGGAAAATGGGGCAGGCCCCTGAGCTATATTGGGTCAGTGGGGCAGGATAGGGCTGTCATTGGCTTGAAAAATGGGTCACAGTTCAGACCAATCTTGGTAAAATATGGTATGGTCCAGCATCCAGAGACGACCCTCCTCGCTGGACAGTCCCAAGGCAGGACTTTATTTCTTACCCTGAAAAGGCAGACTCCAGCTGATGGTTTGCAAGGCATATATCTACCCACCTGCCCAGATGGAAGCTACATGAGGATGTCTATATGTTTCCATTACATTGACGTTAGATTTTCTTAGGCGAATAGCAACGAAAAAGTCATCTGACAATTCCAAGAAGAAAAAACGCATGAGGCCCCTTGGAGGGAGCCTCGGACAGCGTTGTGACTGTGCTGCCTCTGATTTAGGAAGTGCAGACAATGTGGGGCTGACAGAAAGTGTATTCAAGACAGGCAGGGTGGTTCCAGAATGCGAATTAAAAGGGCACCTGCTGAATCTGTCAGAGGCACTTTCAAGCTGTAGCACCAAAGAGTTATATCACAAAGGTCACTCAGAGAAATACGAGTGTCACAAAGTTAAGTACATCTAGGAAAGATCAGATAATAGGAAATATCCTCTTTTTTTTTTTTTCAAAGCTGAAATGATAGATTGCAAAAACAGTAAAGTGAAGCGCACGGCAGATATAAAGGGAGATCAAGACGATGGGAAAGAAATAAAATAGGAGGGTAATACAATAGAAGTGAGGCTGTAGAAATCATAAAAGGAATGCTTGGAAACAAGAGTGAAACTTATTGAATAAAGTAAAATTTATTCAGAACATTCAGATGGTGAGATTCAGAAAAATAACCCATGGAGTGACATTCTGGCTGATTGCAAGATGCTGTGAAGAATACATTTTAAAAAAATTGTCATATGTTCTCCTAGAACACTGTATGAATAATTTAATAGGAATGCCAAGATTTATGAAAAGAGCATTATCAGTGAAATGTTAATGCCAGCCCCGAGAATTTGTCTTTTAGGTGAGGTTTGGGTTCTAACCTACATAATTATTTCTGTTTGCCGCCCCCATGCTAAAAACGGAACAGAGAAAATCTCGAAGACCCTCAGCTTGTGAGATGCGGTCCAGGATTTACTGCCTTGGTGATTTAGAATGTGCGTTACCTGCTAATTGAACTGTTCCGGCAGTATCATCGACGGATGGGCCAGCTCCCTCCTCCTTTGCCGTCTGCATTTTGTCATGGCGTTGCTAACAGGATTTCCATGTGTCGCCTGTGGGTTTTTCCTTGCGCATCCTCTCAGTGGGAACACCTTTGCCACTAGGCAAGGCATAACCAGGGCCAGACTTTCGTGGAGGAGGAAAATGAAGCAATTCAGCATCCACTGCAGGCACCAAGTGTCGCGACCTGCAGTCGCACGTGAGGAGGCAGTCTTGGGCTGGGTACCTCCAAGGATGCCCTCCTGAAAGCTCTTATTGAAGCCTCTGTCTGCCAAGTCAGGGAGGGCGCTGGGTTAAGTCCTACAAGCTACATTAACACCACCAGCACGGGCATGGGTGGCCGCCGTGGGTCACCTAGCCTGGGAGGATGCTCACAATCACCAGAGCAGAAGCTGGAGTTCTTTGTTGAACCTCGTGACGAGAAGGATGAAATGAGAGGCTTGATCCCTGTGCCCGTGATTTTACCTTTGCAGCCCTTGGAGAATCGGGTGAGCACTTCACACTCTGTTACACGTAACACACGCATCCCGCTTAGGAAAGAGCAGCAGGTCCACTTGATTTATGCTTTTGCAACCTTTTGGCCCTAGCTAATCTGTGCTTTATCCACTGATGCAAAGATAATTCAATTTACAGAATGTTAGGCGAGCGCTCATTGAACTTTATGGGACTCTCCAACACCAGCTGAGGTTATAAGGAAACTTATAAAGGAAACTGAAGCAACGGAGGACAAGGATTACAGTATCGACTTGCTGATGCTGTACTTTCAGACATTTGTATGTAGACAGGCTTTATATTTCTCTCCCTTCATACTGGCTGGACAGGTTTCCAAAGATACCATCAGTTCTTTCTGGCTCATAAAAAAAAAAGAGAGAAAAGATTGTCAAAGGGAGGCAGTTCCTTCAGATTCCACAAAGACACAGGTCCAAATTTAATGGATGACACTGAGCTTCTCATACCAGCCTCTGCGGCCCTCTGACGGGGTTGTTTGCAAGGCATCCCTAGTGCCTTAGAAATAAAGGTCTTGAGCATGCTCAGTCATGCTGCTTCTAAGTCATGTCCAACTAATTGCAACCCCATGGACTATAGCCTGCCAGGCTCCTCCATCCATGGGATTTCCCGGGCAAAAATACTAGACTGGGTTGTCACTTCCTTCTCCATAATGTCTTGTAAACGTTCCTAAATTTAATTAACAATGCTTGAACTAGGTACCTCTTCATAAAGCCGCCAAGCTAAAATAGACTAGATAACATTCAATTATATATACAAGTGCTAGTGAATAAACCAAATAAAATCCATAATTTATCATGGCTTAAAAAATGTGCATTGGTAAAAACTGTCCATTCAGGTGTAGCAAATGTCCTTGGGAAGTAAGTTTATAGCAATTTTTCAGGTACTGGTACTAAGCAACCTATCATAGACGAGAGTACACTAGTTTTTCCCTAAAAAAGAAACACAGTATTTTGGTACATAAAGAAATATTGGGGAAAAAAATGTTTGCATATCTTCAGTCTGCAATAGTACAAAATAATTTTACCCAGTTTTTATCATAGATATAAACTGTGTAGGAAAAGACAGCAGAAATCTGCCCCTAATATATAAATCATTTAAGGAAATGGCAACCCCATTGGCAACCCCTTGGAAAACCCCAAGAACGGAGGAACCCGATAGGCTACAGTCCATGTGGTCGCAAAGAGTTGGACACAACTGAGCCACTTCACTTTCACTTTCTATGAATCACTTATTTGTAAGGTTTGGGGATGTTATTATCCTTTCCCCCTTCTTATTCATTTACAGTGGTGTACTTTTTATCCCCATGAGGGAAAGAAGAACTAACCGGGAAAAGTACACAGTTCCCACAATGACAAGAAGTCTTCTGTTACAATCGCATCCTTTCGTGAAGTGCCCACCATCTGTTCCCCAGCACAGGCCAGTGCAGTACCCACCGCGGCCAAAAGGGGCACAGCATGGTGCTCCTGAGCCCTTTCATCTGTCACCCCAAAGTCCTGCCAACATGGCGTCCCAAGCACCTGACGACAGAGAGTTGGCACAGACTAGTGCTGTGAGCCTGTCTGTCACATCCTGATTTTGTGCAAAGACCCTCCAAGCCCTCCATTCCTGTTGACACCGGCTGCAGCCTCAGGTCCCCGCTTCGCACTCATCACCTGCACTCCAAGCTCCCACGGGCTCCACCAGCTATGCTCTTCCTCACTCTCAAAGCTCCCACTGAGCCAAGAGTCCCCTCTTTGCTCAACTTCTCCTTCCCCACTACACCTTGCTCTTACGGACTGCTGCCCATTCCAGAAGATGCCATGTCCCCAGCGGCCCTTGCAGAGGGGGCAGTTTTTACTCCTCCCTATTGTGTGGAACACGTGCTGCGTTGCCTGCCCTGTTCTTGGCATTTTATAGGTGGTAACCCATTTCACCCCCTCAACAGCCCCATTTCGCAAACAAGCAAACGGGGTACCGAGGGGAGAGAGCCTGTTTGTTCCTTTTGCAGCCTGACATCATTGTTATTCCAGCCCCTCTGCAAATACCCTGCTCCACTGAGGTGTGCTCCTCAGAGGGTACCATGCTGGGCCCTCATTATGGACATGGACGAGCCTCCAGGGTGTGTCCCATCACTAAAGTGGTCAGCCTCTGGTCTGCTCTGTTCGCCACATCCTATCTCCTGAGGACTTGGGCAGCCATCTGGAAGATGGCACCAATGGCGCATGTTCTCAGCACTCATGTGTCAACATTCCAGGGCTCACCTCCTCCAGCCCAGACAGCCACCGGCTTCCATGGCCACATTCTCAGGACATAGCGTTGGTAACTAAACCCTGCGTAAGCTATCAAACCCAAACAGAAGTCCACCTTTTCTCAACACTACTTTCCTAAATGGTACTTTCATCCAACTAGTACTTCCAATCTATTGATTTCATAACAATTAAACAGATTCTCAATGTCTTAAGCATAATTTTAGAAAGTCACTACTTTCTCCTGACTTAAAAATGAATACAAGTCAACAGTGTAAAATGTCACCCTCCCATACCCCAATTCAATTTGCAGTGTTCTCACCATATACCTTCTCGACCTTACAGATCAAAGTCAGTTTCTTGAGAAAACTTTCAAAATATATTCCTGTGTATTCTAGACAAAGCAAGCAAGTGATCTTAATGTCTGCTTTTTTATCTAAAAGGTAGAATGCTATGCATACTATTCTTTTTCCCTTTTTTCACTTGATAAATCTTTTGGATACTTCTAGTAAGTCTATAAGAGCTTTCTTTGTCTTTTTTTAAACAAAAGAATAATAATAATCTTAGCCATCTCTAAGTATGCAGTTAGTAGTGTTAGTTACATTCACGTTGTTCTGCTACAGATCTCTCTCCAGAACTTTTTCATCTGGCAAAATTGGAACTGATTTTCGTAAGCTGGGTAAGATAACAGTGCAATTTTCCTTTTCATGTGGATATCCAGTTTTCCCAACACTATTTGTTGAAGAAACAGTTCTTTCTCCACGGTGTTATCTTCACATCCTTGTTGAGGATCATTTAACCTCCTACACCATGATTTTGGGGTCATCTATTCTGTTCTATTGGCTTATATTTCTGTCTCAATCTCAGCACCGCTCTCTTTTGCTTACTATAGTTTTGCAACATGTTTTGAAATAAGGAAGAGTGGACACCTCCAGACTTATTTCTTGTTTTCAAGATTGTTTTGGTTCTTTGGGGGCACCTTGAAATTGCACACATAATTTAAGATGTCTTCTATTTCTGAAAAAAGAAATGCCTTTGGAATTTTAATAGATATTGCATTGAATCTGTATATCATTTTGGATGACTTAACATTTAAGAAATATCAAAAGTCTTTCAATCTATTATGACTTTTTATTTGTATTCTCTGTCTTTATTTTACTGTATTCTGTTATATGTTTGTATTGATTTATGTAGTTGGCAATTTAATAAATCTGTACTTTGTTAACAATTATTGACATCGGTACAACTTTGCTATTAGGAATAATGCTATAGCAAATAACCACATATACACATGTTTTTTGTTATGCTAGGATAAATTTCCAGAGGTGGAATTGCTGGGTCAAAATGCATAGGAGTTTGTAATTTTGAATAATGTGCCAAATTGCCCTCTATAGAGGTTGTATTAATTTACACTTCTGATAGTCATGGTTTAGAATGCTCTCTTCTTCACTAATTCAGTGAAAGTACGTGATCAAACTTTCAGATTTTTTCGATGTAGTAAGCAAAGCTTGGCACCTCAGTGTAATTTTAATGTGCTTTTCCTTTAATAAAAGTGAGATTGAGTATCTTTTCTTACATTTCTATCTCCTTTCTCGTGATACTAGTTTATATATATTGCCTGTTTTTCTGTTGAGTTGTTGGTATTTTCTTATCAGTTTGAGGGAAATGCTGTCTATTAGGGAGAACGGTATTTGGCTTGTGATATGTATTGCAAAAAGTCTTTTAAGTTTGACATTTATCTCAAGCTTTATTATTATATTTTTTTCTTTTTTGGTTCATTGGACACAACTGAATGACTGAACTGAACAGAAAATTTTAGCTTTTGCAGTAAAATTTAATTATATTTTCTTTTATGACTTCTTGATTTTAGTCAGCTCTTTCTCCAAGATTATTAAGGCATTTTGCCATGCCTTCTGGTCCTTTAATAAGTTTACATTTTATAATTAAATCTTTGAACCATTCGAAGTTTTTTGGGGTGTGGTGTAAAGAATGGGTCCAACATTCCTGTTTTCATAAATCAATCGGTTGTCCCAATACCATTTATTGAGAAGTCTATCTTTACTCCTCTTACTTAATTGCCATATTAATAAAATTCCAAAGTCCCAGGGCATTTCAAGATATTTCCTTTGGTCTATTTTTTCATGTGCCAGGACCCTAACACTTTATTAATGGAGAGTTTATTATGTGTTTTAAGATCTGGTAGGGCTGTCCACCCTCCACTGGCTTTTCTCTCATAATGTTCTCTGAGTCTTTTCATTCCATATGAGCTTTAGGATCCTTTAATTTTACTGCTCCAAAAATATCTCTTGGCATCTTTTTATTGGAACTATGTGAAATTTGTAAATTAAATTGTAAGAACTTCATACATCTTTAGTTTTGAATATTCATGTTCAAGAACATGGTATGCCTTTCTTATGTTCAATTCTTTTTGTGTTCTTTGTATAATATTGGAAAGATTAAGTTCAAGTAAGTATTGCTATTTCCTCTTGAAGTTAGTCATTTTATATTTGAGTATATTTGGGTTTCATTACTTTAAATGGGCACTTTTCCATTATACAGATATATATATATATATATGTAAATAAATATATATATCAGTTTATATATAAATTATTTTTTCACTTTGCACAATTTCTAAATTTTGATATTATTTTAAAAAGTGTTTTGTTGATTCCCTCATTTTTTTCATGTCACGTATGATCATATAGTGAGAAAATTATCTCATCTTTTCCAGTTTTTTTCAACTTGCTTTATTTCTTATCTAACTGCATTGGTTAGTGCCTCCTCCCCAGTGTTAGATGATGCTGGTTTGTAGCGAGCATGCTGATAGTCAAAGGGATATTTTGCATACTAATGTATCAGCAGTATATATAGACGTGTGTGTACGAAAAATCCTAAATGTGAAATGAATAAAGAAAATCAAAGAACACTTTACTGACATAATTATTTAATAATCTTGAGCTGATTCCAGATGGTAGGATGGTTGAATATTAGGAAAGCTATTGATCTAATCTATAATATTAAAGATGTAAAGAAAAATATGCTCATCTCTATACATGCTGACAGGCATTTGGAAATATTCAACAACTATCCATGATTTTAGAAAAAATTAATAAATCAAAAACAGATGGCCGTTTCCTAATTGATCAAATGTGTCTGCTTTTGCCCAAAAGTCAGAATTAGACTCAATAGTGAAACACAGGAAGAGCTGCAAGTTCTTACGTTTTATCTGTGCCCTAGTGTATGGGTTATTTCAGTGGACATTCCACAGACAGACATAAAGAAAACATTACCTCTGTTTCCTGGAGACAGCATTTGCCGTGTATAAGGTAAATCTCCTTTACTAATGATATTATTAATGCTTATGGCTCTTCTAGTTCTCGCAGTTTCTGTGATTTGTGCTTCATTAATACGGCAACTATGCTATTTCATGCATAGATGTTCATAACTGCTACATCTTTCTTATCAATAGTTCATTTTTATATTACAGTTTCTTTTTAACCTTATTTAAAGGTTTCACCTGAACTCCTTATTTTGTTTGATTTTAAAATTAAGTCCTGCTTTCTCTCTTCCTCTTACAGCTCTTTGCTTGTTCTTTTGTTTTAAAGATTTAAAATCACAACATTTTAAGTGGAGTAACATAAACTTGGGTTTTACTTTAAAATGTGTTTATTTACATTTATCAAAATAAGAAATATGTTTTGTTTTAGTCCTTTCATATAATTTTGTGTGTTATTTATGTGTAAAGCCTTTAATAGGTGTTCAACTTTTTTGTGCTCTTTTGGTGAATAGATTTTTGTGTTTAGGAAGGCTGGCATTTTTGGTTTTTCGTTTTAGTGATTACCTTTATAATTAAAACTTAATTTAGCACCCTTCATCTTTTCATTATTTAGGCAGTATCTATTAATACCTTCTACAAGTAATAGTAAATAGGGCATCATTTTTATGAGAATTTCTTTTTGGCACTAGCATTATTTTGTTAAATATCTTTCTATTTTTTCTTAATGTTCCACTTAGAAAGAGATATCCGAGTCACAAAAATTGTGTTCATTTTTATCTTTGTGAAATCTTGGCTGGGTGTCTTCCTTCACATCGTGAAAGCAAATTCCACTTGTGGGGTTATGTTCAGTCATCCTCATCAGTAGTTGTAGTCATAGTTTCACACATTTGGAGTTTAGTTTCCATAGTCACTGCTTGATTGGTTGAAGCTCTTCATCTGTAGTTTTCATGGAGTTCATGGAAAAAAAGAATAGTCCTTGGTTCTTGCATGCTAAAGATAATGATTTTGCAAGTCCTTGGTTGCTGCATGCTAAAGATAATGATTTTGACAGGATGGAGCTAATTTTTAGGTCAGTTTTTCCTTGGTCTTTTAAAATAAATGTAAATTGTCTTCATTTCAGGAAGAAATTTGCTCTGGAAGTTGTCTCTCTCTGGAAAGCTACATGGTAGAGGAGGAGATGGATTTTAGGAGTTCATGGCCTCTGAAAAGCCTCTTTGTGCTCTAAAGAGAAATGTTTTTTGTTTTATCTTATGCTTTTGGAGACTTCAGTGATGGAGAAATTAGATTTTCATATAAACTTCAGGTTGACTGTTGCTTTCAATAAGAATGCCTACAGATGTTTTAGTTAGGGTTACTTTGAATTTATAAATCTGTGAGGGAAAATTGGGGTTTCCCAAGTGACTCTAGTGGTAAAGACCTCACCTGCCAATCCAGGGGACATAAGAGATGCAGGTTCAATCCCTGGCTTAGGAAAATCCCCTGAAAGAGTGCACGGCAGCCCATTGCAGGACTCTTGCCTGGAGAATCCCATGGACAGTGGAGCCTACTGGGCTATGTGTCCAAAGAGGTGGACACAGCTGAAGTGACTTAGCATGCACGCTCAAGGGAAAGTGACACCTTAACAAAACTCAGACCTCCAATTCATGAAGAAAAGTTGGATAATCTTGTGTATATATGTGTATATATATATGGCTAACATATATGTATATATGCATAAATATATATTTATTAGTTCTTTGATTTTTCTCTTCAATTTACTGTTTTGCAAATCTCAAACAATTTTGTTGGGTCTGTCTCTAAATATTTCAAGTTTTTTGGCCTTACTGAAAATTTTTTACTTGAAATTTTCCTATCTAATTGTTTATATCTAGTATATAAAATTATATCTAGTATATAAAAATGCTATTCTTTTTATTGGCTTTCAATACCACAATATTGCTGAACTCTCATAATATCTACTACTGTTTTTCTAGATGCCTTGGAATTTTGACATAGATAATCTAGTCTATAAATAGAAATAATTTTAGCCTTTATTTTTCATCTCCTATAATGCCACTTCGCTGCTTCCCTTACNTCAATACCACAATATTGCTGAACTCTCATAATATCTACTACTGTTTTTCTAGATGCCTTGGAATTTTGACATAGATAATCTAGTCTATAAATAGAAATAATTTTAGCCTTTATTTTTCATCTCCTATAATGCCACTTCGCTGCTTCCCTTACTGTACTGTATGGGATAGTTCCTCCATATGCTATTTTGGCAGGCAGAATAATGCACACCCCCTACCCCCCAAAAAAGATGCTCACATCCTAATTACCAGAGCTTGTGAAAATGTTGCCTGCAGTAGCAAAAGGGACTTTGCAGATGTGATTAAGAGTATGGACTTTGAGGTAAAGTGATTATTCTGGATTATCCAACTGGACACAATCTAATCATGCTAGCATTGAAGATTACAGGAGTCCTTGCATAGAGGGTTAGCATGGCTGAGAGAAAGAAAAGAGAAGCCCTCTGGTTGTAATACAGGCTCAGTCACTGTTGGTAACTTTGAACATGGTGAAAGGAACCATTAGTCGAGGAGTGTGGGCAGACTCAAGGAAAGTGGAAACAGCCTTCAAGGACAGACAGCAAGACTCTGGGGACTTCAGTCCTACAACTGCAAGAAACTGCATTCTGCCAACAGCCTGAATAGACAGGGAGTGGGTCCCCCCTCAGGCCTCCAGTCAACAGGGTCCTGCTGACACCTGGATTTTCACTTCTGACCCGTAGACAGATAAAATAATAAATACAAGCGATCCTAAGACACAAAGCTTTTGATGATTTGTTGGCTCATCAATAGAAAACTGGTATAGGTATTGAATAGAAATGTTGATAGGAAACATCCTTGTTTTTATTCTCAATCAATGCATTTTATTCAATCTTGGGGGAAAGTATTGTCTGTCACCATTAAGTATAATAGCTGTGGTTCTGTGCAGCTTGCCTTTCTCAAGTTAAGGAAGCTTATTTCTCTGTTTTTGTTTTAATAAAGCATAGTTGTTGGATTTTGTCAATGCTTTGTCTACAAAGCAAACAAACATTATGGAGATAGTGTTTTTTTACCTGCAGCATGTTCATATAGCAAATTATATTGATCAGTTTGCAAATATTAACTGAGCTTTATATTTCTGTTGATAAGTACCATTTAATCATGATTTATTATGCTTTTTTATAATGCTTATAATGCTAGATTTCATTTCCTTACTTC
>SJYV01011708.1:0-11135 GCA_006410875.1 Neotragus pygmaeus
TTGACTAGATGGACCTTTGTTGACAAAGTAATGTCTCTGCTTTTGAATATGCTATCTAGGTTGGTCACACCTTTTCTTCCAAGGAGTAAGCATCTTTTAATTTCATAGCTGCAATCATCATCTGTAGTTAGACCTAATTATACACATGTCCTTTCCCCGTTGATAGAAATAATTTTTGACTCCAGCATTTTATTATGCTGGAGATAATTGTAGCATCTGGGGTAAGGCAATATTCTATGAACTATTTTGTAGGTAAACTAATTGTATTATTTAGTTACTAAGTCAAATCTGACTCTTTAATGGACTGTAGCAACTCCAGGACTGTGGTCTGCCAGGTTCTTCTGTCCATGGGATTTCTTAGGCAAGAATACTGGAGTGAGTTGCCATTTCCTTCTTCAGAGGATCTTCCTCAACCAGGGACAGAACGTGTCTTTCTTACTTGACAGGTTCCTCTGAGACCTCAGGGAAGTCAAACAAATTACTTACAAAATATGAAATCAAGATAGAAGAAGGGTCTTTTTCTATCCATTCTTCCCATCTGTGTGTTCGGTCAATTAAACATCATTGACATTACTCACAGGGTAGACAGACAGAAACAATGATCACAGAAAACTAATCAATATAATCACATGGTCCACAGCCCTGTCTAACACAAAGAAACTGTGAGCCATGGCACGTAGGGCCACCCAAGACAGATGGGTCATGGCAGAGAATTCTGATGAAATGTGGTCAACTGAAGAAGAGAATAACAAAAACTTCAGTATTCTTGCCTTGAGAACCCATGAACAGTATGATAAGGCAAAAAGATAGGACACTGAATGATGGACTCGCCAGGCTGGTAGGTGCCCAACATGCTATGGAGATCAGTGGAGAAATAACTCCAGAAAGAATGAAGAGACAGAGACAAAGCAAAAACAACACCCAATTTTGGATGTGACTGGTGATGGAAGCAAGGTCTGATGCTGTAAGAGCAATATTGCATAGGAACCTGGAATGTTAGGCCCATGAATCAAGGCAAATTGGAAGTGGATAAACAGGAGATGGCAAGAGTCAATGTTGACATTTTAGGAATCAGTGAACTACAATGGACTGGAAAGGGTAAATTTAATTCACATGACCATCATATCTACTACTGTGGAAAAGAATCCCTTAGAAGAAATGGAGTAGATATCATAACCAACAAAAGAGTTTGAAATGCAGTATTGGATGGACTCTCCAAAACAACAACAACAACAACAACAACCTGTCCATTTCCAAGGCAAAAAATTCAAAATCATGGTAATCCAAGTCTATGTCCTGACCAGTAATGCTGAAGAAGCTGAAATTGAAAGGTTCAAAGAAAACATACTAGATCTTGCAAAACTAACACCCAAAACAGACATCCTTTACAATATAGGGGACAGGAATGCAGAAGTAGGAAGTTAAGAGGCACCTGAAATAACATAAAATTTTGGCCTTGGAGTGCAGAATGAGCAGGTCAAAGCCTCATACAGTTTTGTCCATAGAATGCACTAATCACACATAACACACTCTTCCAACAACACAAGAGAAGACTGTGTACATGACATCACCATATGGTCAACCGAAATCAGATGGATTATATTCTTTGAAGCCAAAGATGGAGAAGCTCTATATAGTCAGCAAAAACAAGACCAGAAGTTGACTGTGGCTAAGATCTAGAACTCCCTATGGCCAAATTCAGACTTAGATTGAAGAAAGTAGGGGGAACCACTAGACAATTCAGGTATGACCTACATCAAATCCCTTACGATTATACAGTAGAGTGGGAAACAGATTTAAGGAAGTAGATCTGATAGACAGAGTACATGATGAACTATGGACAGAAGTATGTGGCATGATACAGGAGACAGGAATCAAGTCCATTTCCAAAATAGAAATGCCAAAAAGCAAAATGGCTCTCTGAGGAGGACTCACAAATTACTGTGAAAAGAAGAGAAGCAAAACACAAAGGAGAAAGGAAACATATACTCATTTGAATGTAGATTTCCAAAGAATAGCAAGGAGAGGTAAGAAATCCTTTCTCAGTGATCAGTGCAAAGAAACAGGAAAACAACAGAATAGGAATGACTAGAGATCTCTTCAAGAAAATTAGAGATACCAAGGGAACATTTCATGCAAAGATAGGCTCAATAAAGGACAGAAATGGTGTGGACCTAAGAGAAGCAGAAGATATTAAGAAGAGGTGGCAAGAATACACAGAAGGACTATGCAAAAATGATCTTCATGACCCAGATAATCACAATGGTGTGATCACTCACCTAGAGCCAGACATCCTGGAATCTGAAGTCAAGTGGGCCTTAGAAAGCATTACTACGAACAAAGCTAGTGGAAGTAATGGAATTCCAGTTGAGCTCTTTCAAATCCTGAAAGATGATGCTGTGAAAGTGCTGTATTCAATCTACCAGCAAATTTGAAAAACTCAGCAGTGGCCACAGAAATGGAAAATACATTTTTGTTCCAATCCTTAAAAAAGGCAATGCCAAAGAATATTCAAACTACCACACAATTGCACTCATCTCACATGCTAGTGAAGTAGTGCTCAAAATTCTCCAAGACATGCTTCAGCAATATGTGATCCATGAACTTTCAGATGTTCAAGCTGGTTTTAGAAAAGACAGAGGAACAAGAGATGAAATTGCCAACATCCACTGGATCATCAAAAAAGCAAGAGAACTACAGAAAAACATCTATTTCTGCTTTATTGACTATGTCAAAGCCTTTGACTGTGTGGATCAGAGCAAACTGTGGGAAATTCTGAAAGAGAGAGGAATACCAGACCACCTGACCTGCCTCTTGAGAATCCTATATTCAGGTCAGGAAGCAACAGTTAGAACTAGACATGGAACTACAGACTGGTTCTAAATAGGAAAAGGAGTACGTCAAGGCTGAATATTGTCATCCTGCTTATTTAACTTAAATGCCTATTACAATCTTGAGAAACGCTGGGCTGTATGAAGCACAAGGTGGAATTAAGATTGTTGGGAGAAATATCAGTAATATCAGATATGCAGATGACACCCTGCTCTTATGGCAAAAAGTGAAGAACTAAAGAACCTCTTGATGAGTGTGAAAGAGGAGAGTGAAAAAGTTGGCTTAAAGCTCAACATTCAGAAAATGAAGATCATGGCATAATGTCCCATCACTCCATGGCAAATAAATGGGTAAACAGTGGTTGACTTTAATTTGAGGGGATCCAAACTAACTGCAGAACATGACTGCTGCCATGAAATTAAAAGATGCTTACTCTTAGGAAGGAAATTTATGACTTACCTAGACAACATATTAAAAAGCAGAGATATGACTTTGCCAACAAAGGTCTATCTAGTCAAGGTTATGGTTTTTCCAGTGCTCATGTATGGATGTGAGAGTTGCACTGTGAAGAAGGCTGAGTGTCGAAGAATTGATGCTTTTGAACTGTGGTGTTGGAGAAGACTCTTGGGAGTCCCTTGGACTACAAGGAGATCCCACAAGTGCATTTTAAAGGAGACCAGTACTGGGTGTTCATTGGAAGGACAGATTTTAAAGCTGAAACTCCAATACTTTGGCTACCTGATGTGAAGAGCTGACTCACTTGAAAAGACCCAGATGCTGGGAAAGATTGAGGGCAGGAGGAGAAGGGGATGACAGAAGATGAGATGTTTGGATGGCATCAGTGGACATGAGTTTGAGTAATTCCAGGAGTTGGTGATGGATAGGGAGGCCTGGCATGCTGCAATCCATGGGCTCACATAAAGTTGGATACAACTGAGTGACTGAACTGAACTGATATTACTTATAGGCTCTTGTTTAATAGGACAATGACCATGGGTTTGTGTGTTCAAAATTGTAAACTCATATTCTTGCATGGATCATTGTATATTAAATCGTCAATTAATATCTGGGGAATGAATATTTTAAAATTGAGCTCACATATATAGAATGAAATTTCTATTTTGTCTCTTTTTAGCTTGTGATTTTTGACTAAGTGATGAAAGAGTAAATCTTCCAACCCAGATTACTATACCCAGCAAGGATCTCATTCAAATATGAAGGAAAAATCAAAAGCTTTACAGACAAGCAAAACCTGAGAGAATTCAGCACTACCAAACCAGCTCTCCAACAAATGCTAAAGGATCTTCTCTAGAAATGGTGCACAAACTCGAACCCAAAACAACAAAGTAAATGGCAACATGATTATATTTATCAATACTTACCCTAAAAGTAAATGGTTTAGATGCCCCAACCAAAAGACAAAGACTGGCTGAATGGATACAAAAATTAGACCTCTATATATGTTGTCTACAAGAGACCCACCTCAAAACAAGGGACACATACAGACTGAAAGTGAAGGGCTGGAAAAAGATGTTTTGTGCAAACGGAGACCAAAAGAAACTAGGAATAGCAATACTCAGACCAGATAAAATAGACTGTAATTAAGCCTGTGAAAAGAGACAAAGAAGATCACTACATAGTGATCAAAGGATCAATCCAAGAGAAGATATAACAATTATAAATATATATTAACCCAACCTAAGAGCACTGGAATACGTAAGACAAATGAAAACAAGTACGAAACAGGAAATGAACAGTAACACAATAGTAGTGGGAGACTTTAATATCCCACTCACACCTGTGGATAGATCAACTAAACAGAAAATTAACAAGGAAACAGAAACTTTAAATGATACAAGGGACCAGTTAGACCTAATTGATATCTATAGGGTATTTCTCCCCCAAAAAATGAATTTCACCTTTTTCTAAAGTGCACACAGAACATTCTCCAGGATAGATAACATCCTGGGCCATAAATCTAGCCTTGGTAAATTCAAAAAAATTGAAATCATTTCAAGCATTTTTTCTGATCACAATGCAGTAAGATTAAATGTCAACAACAGGGAAGAAACTATTAAAAATAAAAACATATGGAGACTAAATAACACGCTTCTAATTAACCAGCAAATCACAGAAGAAATAAAAAATGAAATCAAAATATGCATGCTGCTGCTGCTGCTAAGTTGCTTCAGTCGTGTCTGACTCTGTGCAACCCCATGGACTGCAGCCTACCAGGCTCCTCCGTCCATGGGAGTTTCCAGGCAAGAGTACTGGAGTGGGGTCCCATTGCCTTCTCCCAAAATATGCATAGAAACGAATGAAAATGTAAATGCAACAACCCAAAACATGGGATTCAGTAAAAGCAGTGCTAAGGGGAATAGTAATATAAGCTTACCTCAAAAAAGAGGAGAGAAATCAAATAAGTAACCTAACTTTACACTAAAGCAACTAGAAAAAGAAGAAATGAAGAACCCCAGTATTAGTAGAAGGAAATAAATCTGGAAAATCAGAGCAGAAAGAAATGAAAGAGAAACAAAGGAGACTATAGCAGAAATCAACAAAGCTAAAAGTTGGTTCTTTGAGAAGATAAACAAAATAGGCAAACTATTAGCCAGACTCATCAAGGAAAAAAGAGAAGAATCAAATCAACAAGGTTAGAAATGAAAATGGAAAGATCGCAGCAGAAAACACAGAAATACAAAGGATCATAAGAGACTACTATCAGCAATTATGTGCCAATAAAATGGACAACTTGGAAGAAATGGACAAATTCTTAGAAATACAACTTTCCGAGACTGAACCAGGAAGAAACAAAAAATCATAATAGACCCATCACAAGCATGGAAATTGAAATGGTAATTAAAAATCTTCCAACAAACAAAAGCCCAGAACCAGATAACTTCACAGCTGAATTCTACCAAAAATTAGAAAAGGGCTAACACCTATCCTACTCAAACTCTTCCAGAAAATTGCAGAGGAAGGTAAACTACCAAACTCATTCTATGAAAACACAATCACCGTAATACCAAAACAAGACAAAAATGTCACAAAAAAGAAAAGAAAACTACAGGTATGATGAACATACATGCAAAGATTGTCAACAAAATTCTATCAAACTGAATCCAACAACATGGTAAAAAGACCATACATCATGACCAAGTGGGCTTTATCCCAGGGATGCAAGGATTCTTCAATATATACAAGTCAATCAATGTGATATACCACATTAACAAATTGAAAGATAAAAATCTTATGACAGAGAAATCCTTTGACAAAATGCAACATCCATTTATGAAAAAAGCCTTCCAGAAAGCAGGCATAGAAGAAACATACCTCAACATATTAAAAGCCATATATGATAAACCCACAACAAACATTATCCTCAATGGTGAAAAATTTAAAGCATTTCTTTTCAAGTCAGGAACAAGAGAAGGGTGCCCACTCTCACCACTGCTATTCAATATCTTTTTGGAAGTTTTAGCCATGGAAATCAGAGGAGAAAAGGGAATAAAAGGAATACAGATTGGAAAAAGAAGAAGTAAAACTCTCACCCTTTGAAAAATGACATGATACTCTACATAGAAAACCATAAGGACACTACCAGAAAATTACTAAAGCTAATCAATGAATACAGCAAATTTTCAGGATATAAAATGAACACACAGAAGTCCCTTACATTCCTATATCCTAACAATGAGAAAACAGAAAGAGAAATTAAGTATACAATTCCATTCACCAATGCAATGAAAATAATAAAATACTTAGGAAAAATACCTAAAGAATATCTGAAGAGACAGAAGACCTATATATAGATAACTATAAAACAGTGATGAAAAAAATCAAAGACGACACATATAGATGGAGAAATATACCATGTTAATGGATCAGAAGAATCAATATACCCTAAATGAGTGCATTACTCAAAGCAATCTATAAATGCAATGGCATCCCTATCAAGCTACCAATGGTATTTTTCAGAGAACTAGAACAAACAACTTCAAAATTTGTATGGAAATACAAAAAAATTTGAGTAACCAAAGCAATCTTGTGAAAGAAGAATGGAACTGGAAGAGTCAACCTGCCTAACTTCAGACTATCCTATAAAGCTACAGTCATCAAGACACTGCTGGCATAAAGACAGAAATATAGATCAATGGAACAAAATAGAAAACCCAGAGATAAATCCATCCACCTATGGACAACCTATTTTTGACAAAGGAGGCAAGAATATGCAATGGAGGAAAGACAGTCTCTTTAACACGTGGTGCTGGGAAAACTGGTCAATCGCTTGTAAAAGAATGAAACTAGAGCACTTTCTAACACCACACACAAACGTAAACCCAAAACGGATTAAAGATCTAAATGTAAGGCCAGAAACTACAAAACTCCGAGAGGAAAACATAGGCAAAACACTCTCTGACATAAATCACACCAGGATCCTCTATGACCCAATCCTAATTAAACTTAAAATCTTTTGCACAATGAAGGAAACCATAAGCAAGGTGAAAAGACAGCCTTCAGAATGGGAGAAAGTAATAGAAGATTAAGCAACTGACAAAGAATTAACCTCGAAAATATGTAAACAGCTCTTGCAGCTCAATACTAGAAAAATAAATGACTCAATCAAAAAATTGGCTGAAGAACTAATCAGACATTTCTCCAAGAAGACATACAGATGGCTAACAAACACATGAAAAGATGCTCAACATCACTCATTATCAGAGTACAAATCAAAACCACAATGAGGTACCATCTCACGCCAGTCAGAATGGCTGCTAGCAAAAAGTCTACAGACAATAACGCTGGAAAGGGTGCAGAGAAAAGGGAACCCCTTCACACTGTTGGTGGGAATGCAAACTAGTACAGCCACTATGGAGAACAGTGTGGAGATTCCTCAAAAATCTGAAAATAGAACTGCCATACGACCCAGCAATCCCACTGCTGTGCATACACACCGAGGAAACCAGAATTGAAAGAGACACATGTACCTCAATGTTCATTGCAGCAATATTTACAATAGCTAGGACAAGGTAGCAACCTAGATGCCCATTGGCAGACAATTGGATAAGAGAGCTGTGGTACATATACACAATGGAATATTACTCAGCCAATAAAAAGAACATATTTGAATCAGTTCTAATGAGGTGGACAGAGTGAGGTAAGTCAGAAAGAAAAAACACCAATACAGTATATTAACGCATATATTTGGAATTTAGAAAGACGTAACAATGACACTATATGTGGGACAGCAAAAGAGACACAGATGTAAAAACAGGTTTTTGGACTCTGTGGGTCAAGCTGAGGGTGGGATGATTTGAGTTAATACCATTGAAACATGTATATTACCATATGTGAGATAGATCATCACTCCAAGTTTGATGCATGAGACAGAGTGCTCAGGGCCGAAGCACTGGGATGACCCTAAGGATGGAGAACACGTGTACACCCATGGCTGATTCATGTCAATGTGTGGCAAAAACCACTACAATATTGTAAAGTAATTAGCCTCCAATTAAAATAAATGAATTAATTTTAAAAAAGAGAAAGGAACAAAAGGAAGAGTCTCAAATTAAACAAGGGGCAAAGTCTGTGGGTAGAGTGAATTATAGAAACTAGAAAGCTATTTTAGGACCAAAATGAATTGGGGATTAAGAGGTACAAATGACTATGTGTAAAACAAATAAGCTACAAGGACATATTGTACAGCACAGATAATACAGTCAATATTTTATAGTAACTATAAAGTATAACTTTTAAAAACTGTGATCATATTGTATATCAACAATACTTCAATAAATTTTTACAAAGAAAAAAAAAAAGAAAGAAGGAAAGAAAATACAATAAGCACAACAGGATTGGAAATGAGACAATATTGTCATATTTTGCAGAGGATACTTTTATAGATAGACAAAAGAATCCACACAAATACTTTAAGCAAGTGACCTAATACTTCTGGAGTGATNAAAAAAAAAAGAAAGAAGGAAAGAAAATACAATAAGCACAACAGGATTGGAAATGAGACAATATTGTCATATTTTGCAGAGGATACTTTTATAGATAGACAAAAGAATCCACACAAATACTTTAAGCAAGTGACCTAATACTTCTGGAGTGATTGGATAAGAAATACATTATCACTTCTATTTTGTTCTGTGAATATATATGTAAGCTTCATCTAATCATATACAAATATAAAATATAGAATATCCTACAGAAAAATATGTCTGTACACTTATAAAATCTGTCAAGAGACAAACAAAACAGGAAAACCCAGAAACATTCAGGTAACCATTTCAGGTTAAAAAGTAAGGGTAAAGAAGCTACATGTAAACCAAATGAAATTAATGAACTTTTTTGAGTGTTGGGTGAAAATAAAAAGCTATAAAACATTTTAGGCATACATGAAACTATCTTCAATGATGACAGTTAATTGATATTAGCTTTCTTAGTTTTTAAACTATAACTGTGGCTATGTGGGTAGAGGTATTTGATATTAGCAGTTTCAGGAAAACTATTTCTCAATAGCTGTCTAAATAATTCATTCTCTCCTTCTTTCTCTCTATCTTTTTTCATTAGAAAGAAAATATGGCTAAATGTTAACTATTGGTAAATTTAAGAGAACTGTGTTTTTATTCAGTTTTTCTAAAAACTACTTTTTTGAAAATGGTGGAAACAATTATCTGATCATAAAAAAATTCTCAGTGTAGCTACAGGGAATTATTCCATATTCTATCAATTATATTTGAAGGACTTTCTTCTATGTTGCCTATCGATGCAAGTATTAGGGAATTTGTGAAAAAAGGTATAAAAAGATTTTTGCTTCATTTAATTTAGCTCAAGAGATTTGTAATATTAGATCTACCAGTCTCAAAGGAAAAAAAAAATATGGATGGATTTTGGAGGATTATATATATATATATACACATATAAAGTTTATATCAAAAAATCAAATTTATACCTAGATCATGGACTAATGGAAAACAACATTTAAAAATAATTCTAATTACAATAACTCCAAAAAATTCTACTGTCAATGAAGAAATACATGAAAAATGAAAAATATTTCAATCTAAAAAACTACTACAATTATATTGACAGAAACTGAATAAGACTTAAAATATATATCATGCTTTATTGACTGAAAGATACAATATTGTAAGAATGTGTGTTCTCTCAAAATTGACCTGTACATATGACACTATCCTAGTCAAAATATCAGCAATTTTCTTTGTATGGATGGATGTTGTGAACTGATTGCAAAATTTCTGGAAACCTAAAGGACCCAGGATCGCTAAAACTCACATACATGACAAACAGAGAAGGAGGGCTTATTTACTAGATAATATGACTCATCCTAAGGCTACAGCAATTAAGTATCCTGCTGATCCAAGAATGAAGCATACCAAGGAAATTAAAAGTCCAGAAAAAAATATGTCCACATAAGAGTCTCATTTAGGATAAAATTGACAATGCGGACCAATGGTAAGCAGTGTCCTTTTCAATAAATTATGCTGAGTAATTACATATTAATGCAGAACAAGTTTAAAATTAATCCAAAACTCATATTGAAAATAAAAATCTATTACAGCTAAATTAAAGGCAAATTTGTGAAAGTTTAAACAATAAGGAAGATCATGTAATAATGTAAGGAAAATAATTGTTATAAATTATATCAGGTAAAGAATTCTTAAACATGGCTAACCAGAACAAAAACACTAACTCTAAAGAAAAAGAATGATAAATAGGGTTACATTAAAGTGAGGAACTCTTTATCAAACTGTAGTAATTGGATAGTGAAAAGGAAAACTATAGATTGAAAAAATATACATTGCACATTAAATTAATCCATTGTTTATAAAAAAGCAAGAGACGTGAACAGGCACTTCACCAAAAGAATATACACAAATGGCCAATAGCCAGTCTCCCTGTGCTTACGAAAAATTATAAAATACTAATTAAAGCCAAATTTACTACCATTTCACATGTACCAGGATGACAAAAGTTAAAAGGATCAAAAACACCAAATGTGGCACATAATGGAAAGCTCCAAAACCCCAAATACTGATGATGACTGCATACACTGATAAAACCACTCTGACAAACCGTTTTGCTTTATCTCTGTAAGTTGAATATGACCCAGAAATTCCACTTATTGGTATAAAAGCAAAATAAAATTTTTCTTGAAAAATAGTACAGATGAACCAATTTTCAGGGCAGAAATAGAGACACAGACATAGAAAACAGACGTGTGGATATGGGGCGGGGAAGGGAGATTGGGACAAATTAAGACTAGAACATGTCAG
>SJYV01011711.1:9761-27832 GCA_006410875.1 Neotragus pygmaeus
ATAATATATAAAAATGGAGAAGTCAAACTTTGGAGAAAAAACAAAGAAGGTAAGCAGAGAAGCGAAGTCACTATAAGGACTATATTTATTTTTTGATCTCAAATGTCCAACAACAGAATGAAAATGTGAACTTCAGTTGACCAAGTAGTCTTGTCAATAAGTTAAAAGAAAAATGAAGAACTGGGAAATATTTTGCAAAATATTGCATTGTATGAACACTGCATTGTTAATAACACTTGAAATTCTAAAATATGAACTCATTATTTTTAACTATTTAATTTTTAAATGGTCTTGTCGGATTGGAATTCAATTCAGGAATTAAATTGGTACAATCTTCTTTAATCGCTTATTGGCATATTTCACATATTAAAAGTTAATCAAAATTAAGTTACAATGAGAATTTTACAGAGGCAGAAGTCTGATATATCACAAATAGGAATGACTAGGAAAAAAATGAGGGCATAACTCTGGGAATATACGTCTGCTAAACTTCATAGGATGTTGACATCCTTTCATCATAAAGTGGTGCCTTTTATAAAAAGGATGAAAAGTCAGTCAAGTAAGTCCATGCAAAAATGGAACGCCATCTGGGGCTCCACATACCATAATAAAACAATATGTTTTGCAAAAATAGTAAACATTCATTATGATATAAGGAAGACAAATGTCTGTTGCCAATGCCAAAGTCTCACTACTCCAGGAGAAAATCTACATGTTTAAGTGATGTTTATTTAAAACTTTACACTTTTCTGCTAAACTGTGTTTTCCAGTCTCAAGTTAGTCATAATTTCAAAGTATTTTTAACTACAACTGTTTAATTTCAGACACACCTGTGAGAAAGATACAAGCCAACAAAAGAGTTCAAGGTAAATATATGGATTATGGTGATTTGGATAAGTGGCACACCTGTTACATTAAGACAAAATAAAGGAGAGTATTTTAATATACTTTATTTTAAGCAAAGTATTTTGATGATATGAATCAGAAAATAAATCTTTCCTATCACTCACTATTAATAAAATGTAAAAAAGCAAACATTAAAGGAAAGAAAATTATACTCATGTAAACTGTTAACTATATTGAATCACTGGGGTAGATTAAAGTAGAGTTAATTTGAAAAGAAATCTTTGAATACCAATGTTGAGTAAAAATAAGCTGCAGGTACACCGGAACTCTGTGAAACTATTATTTAAGATGAGGCTGCAGTTTGAAACAAAAATAAATTCAAAGCTATATATACTGTACACTTATAGGAAATGATTAATATATCTATGTACAAAATGTTGATATAATGTGTAGGTTATATACATGTATATATCACCTATGTATTATAACTTCATTTATGTGCATTTTCTCATCTTTCACTTAGGATACCTTATATTCTGGTACAAGCAAATATCTAAGATTTCCTTTGTGGAACTTAGAATTACATAGTAATAGTCAAAAGAAATTGCAAGGCTTATAAATGCATTTATAGGCATATCTGATTTTAATCTAGTCCAATATAGACATTTGAAACTAAAGACTCAGTTGTACAAATAATTTTTAGATGAAAACTTTATCATAGATTTCTTTTAAACATGCAAAATCATCCAAATTTTCTAAGGAAATAAAGCATAACTTTATTAGGTTCATATACCTTTGATCAAAAGATGAGTTGGTTTCATCATAAACAGAATATTATTAAGAAAACATAATTTAACATTTATTATAATAAGAAATAATAGTCTTTTATAGATATAATTATGCATAAAATGGGGCTTTGCAGATGGCTCAGTGATAAAGAATCTGCCTACAACAGAGGAGACGCAGGTTCGATCCTTGGGGCAAGAAGATCCCTGGAGGAGGGCATGGCAATCCACTCCAGTGTTCGTCTGGAAAATCCCATGGACAGAGGAGCCTGGCAGGCTACAGTCCATGGGGTTGCAAAGAGGTGGACATGACTGAAGCNTGATGCTGGGAGGGATTGGGGGCAGGAGGAGAAGGGGACGACAGCAGATGAGATGGCTGGATGGCATCACGGACTCGATGGACGCGAGTCCGAGTGAACTCCGGGAGTTGGTGATGGACAGGAAGGCCTGGCATGCTGCGATTCATGGGGTTGCACAGAGTTGGACACGACTGAGCGACTGAACTGAACTGAACTGAACACATATTCACTAAGTAAAATTCAAATAATATAACGTAAATTATTAAAAAAACAACCTAACCAACTCTACCACTATATTTTCCCTTTAGATATGTATCTAAGATATATATATAGATATATGTATTTATATCTAATACATACAGATAATATAGCTAATATATATAGATGGATGTACTACATATAAATAGGGTCTTATTATACAGTCAGCCGTCCAACAATTTCTCGTCTGCAGATTCAACAAACTGTGTATCAAAATTTCCATCCATGGTTGGTTGAATCCTAGGATGGAATACCACTGGATGTGGAAAACCAACTGGATTCATTGTACTACACAGTTTTATATAAGGAACTTGGGCATCTACAGATTTTGGTCACACACAGGGGCTCCTGGAACCAATCTTTTGTGGATAGTGAGAGATGACTATAGCATACTATTTTCAAACTTTTTTTTCATTTACATATATCAAAGAATATCAATGCACAACAACCTTTTCAGTGACAACTTTCTCAGTTTCTATTCTACAAATGTACCAAATTTATTGAGTAAGTATCCTATTGATGTATTACTAACTGATTCTAATTTTCACATTAATATAAATGGGAACATCCTTGCATGTACTTGATCTTTGTGAAATTATCTGATTGTCTCTTTAGGATGGATTTCTAAAAGTGATATTTCTGAAATCACACTTTCTGATTTCAGGAAGAGAGAAGAGTGTTTGTTGATGAGGAAGGTGGAAGATGGAATCCCCTTCAAGGCACTATTGTTTCACTTATGTAGCATTATCAATATAGCTTTTTGGCTTAGAAGATACTTATTGATTAATATGGCTAACTGACTTTCTAAAAATATTATCCAAACATAACCTTTCCTACCACCAGTCCTAAAAGGACCATTCCCTCCACCTACTCCCACCATTTTATCAAGTTTCTTTTCACTTTTTCGTACTAATAAATGAATAAATTTCCAAATGTATACTGGCCACTCATATTTCTTTATTAATTGTTCTTTCATGTCTTTAGTCCATTTCTCTACAGAAATGTTTGTTCTTCTCTTAATGATTCATAAGACCCATCATATATAGTGGAGCTTGTAACACTTTGCCATATATGTTAACAGATTTTTCGTTACTGTTGTTATTGTTGTTGGTTGCTGTATTTAATAGTTTGTCATTTGCTGGTTGGAGGAAAAAAATGATAAACACAACATTCCACTCACATTTTAAACTGCAATTTTCCCCTTTTCCCTGAAGACCTAGCTTGAATCCCACATCTTTCCTTACCCATCCTAACATGACCTCTGTCTCTGTCTAACTTGTAACTGAGTGTCTGTACAACTTATTTGGCAATTTATTCTACAATGCCTGGTGACACACTTAAGTACGGTCAGTCACTCTCAAGGCTTATTTGTACTAGCCAGCAACCACCTCCTTAACAGGAGTTAAGTATTCACTCCATACTCTCAAACCTGGTCTCAATAATAAAACGAGTGCTTATGTAAAGCAGCGAACTGGTAAGGGGGGGAGAAGTAGGTGACAGAAGTCACCTTGAATTTTCCAGGCTTGAGGAAAGGCTCCCCCAGACAGGTTATGCAGTTCTCCTGCACTTCTTGCCTCAACATTCTGACCCAAAGTAAAGCTCATTCCAATCACGTCAGCTCCTCAGATACAGCATTTTCTTTATTGCAAGAGCACCCATATTTCCTAGTTTACCTAAAACATTTCCAGTTTGCTCTACTTGCGTATTTCTTAAAAGTTCCTACTTTTCACTCCCCAAAGTGAAAGGACGGTAAATTGCATGCTTACCTTGTCTGCTGCTGCTTTCAGTTTCTTATTTATTTCGTAAGCTAAAAATCTGTCCCACAGTTTAAAAGACTTGGTAGATGAAGATCAAAATTTCCAAGCAGGATACAAATTTTGGCCCCTTCTTCTTGGTTTAATTAATAAAATTTATATGTGAGCCTAACCTTGAAAGATTAAGGAAACATTTAATGTGCAGATAAAAACATTTGCTATTTATATGAGGCTTTTAAAAGGCCATAAAGGGAAGTTTTTTATAGTGTTCATGTTCTCTTCAACTAAGTTGAGAACATTTTGGAGTACCATTATTCTTACTTTTTTGTATCTTTTCATCATAGCATTTAAAACAGTACTCTGTACTAAGTGGGCATGCAATAAATACTACTGTGGAACCACTGGGGGCCTGGAGATTTTAATTCGCTTTTTGATTAAGAGTGTCCTTCCTCTTGACTCCTACTCTGTCATCACAGACATGTGAGGGGGTAATATTGATAGAGTGCTAAACGGGAAGTGGTATCACCAGAACCCAGTTGAATTAGAAGAGTCCCCTTCGTGTCTTTGGCTCGGTTGTCCACGGATAGAGCTCATCTGAATTAGATGTGTCTGAATATTCAATTACTCCAAATGGAAACATCTGGATCCCTTTTACTCCCTTTAATCCTTTGTCCTGGTGAGTCTGCCAGACAGTCCATATACCTGTTGGTTTGGAAGGAAATATATAAGGGCATAGTTAGAAGTGGGGGTAGCTGATGGAAATGTGTCCTTGTCTGCTTTTTCAGTCTATGTGGTCACTTTCCTTCTCTAGCTGTTAGAATCACAGGTTTTTATCAGAGTGAGAAGAAATGTTCGTGTAACTCCATCTTTTACAGTAGAAGGAATTTCTACCCAGCAAAATTAATGAGCTACTCAAAAATACATATGCAATGATAGCAGAGCTGCACTAGAATTTTTTCTTTTTTGATTTTTACCACACCAGATTCTAAATACTATCTGGAAATTTGTTGTTGCCTCATTTCAATCTGTCTTACTTGTATTGGATTTAGTTTAACCTATAGAAAACAACTGCTTATTTTAAAAATTTGAGTGTTATAAAAAATAAGAAAGATCCTCCCCACCCAAATTTGCCTGATATCTTTAGTAGATGCTGAGGGATGAGACTGACTTATTTTTTTAGTGGAAGCTATCAGCCAAATTCAAATAGATGTGTTTTTGTTTGTTCATAAGTTAGGACAGAATCAGAGAAAAAAAGTCTGACAAAGAAGATCATGAACCATCAAATACGTCTCATCCTTGCTCTCTAAGTCTTTTCATAGAAAAAGAAAAGTTCTGGGAAAAAAGAATAAGGAAGAGGTAGACATATATTTGACCTGTGGTTTTTGGTTTAACTTAGGAGAAGCAGAAAATAAGATCTCATTATAATTATATCTGTAGGGAATACAAACAGTCCATTTAGATAAGCTGAGTATCTAGTTTTCTAAACTGAAAATAACAGTTTTAATTCTTTGGGCAAATCATGACCTCATGCAGTAGAGAGGTTACAAGATACTACTGACCAAGAGAAGTGATTGTTATACAAGCCATCACACGATTAAGTATACTAAAAAAAATATGTTAAAGTCTATTTAATCCTATTTTGGACATAAATTTTTATCTTACCTTCATTCCAAAAAAATGTTCAAAGTGACATTTCTGCTTCTAGCACACATTAGAAAATTATGTGAAAATACATTTGGTTCATGTACAATATTTTGAAAATCTTTATTGAACCAGTTACTCTAGGGTGTAGATTGATCTTCTCATCTCTACCTGCCTGAAGGCTCAAATACGAAGTTGGGGTTGTAAAGGAGGATCATATGACAAAAGGAAATAAAATCTAGAGAGAACAGAGGCTTGACACAAAGGCTCCTTCCATTCAGCAAAAAAATAAGACCAGTAAGCGTGCTTTGGAGTGGAGGCGGGGGCAGGCATAGAGGGAGAGAGACCGGAGAGGCAAGAGGGGGCGGACCACAGGAGACCAGTGCTGTTTCTCCAGTGTCTGACCTAGAGACTTGTGGAGAAGGGAGCTCGGGGGATGTTGAAAGTAGAGTTCTGCATGCTGTGCCTCCCATTTGGTTGCCTGGGAGAAATCCACTGGGCAGGGTGTCCTATGCCAACATGGGGTGGGCCCAGCAGCATAAAGAGAGTGGACAAGTCTGGCCAAAAGAAAGCATCATCTCCCTAGCTTTCAAGTGGATAACCCAGAAAATTCCATATGCTCCCACAAAGGAAGCAATGGAAAGGATGGTAAGGGTATGCATTGAGATCCAAACCAGCCTGCCATGAGGCCCACCATGGTAAGAGGAAGGAGACCCCNCACTGAGCATGCACCCATACACATGAGTAAAATATCATATTGTTAAACACTATAATTTCATCCTATTTACAATCTATATTCTCTGCCTTCTTCCTAATCAGCATCTAGAAGACGATCAAGGGAAGATCATCCTCAGTGAAAATCCAGATACCAGACATCAAAGTTTATACAACCCTAAACCAACAACCTGGTCTTAAAGGAAAAATATGAAAGCCACTTTGATGTGAAGAAATGAGCCAAGACAAAAGAGCAATTGTTGAACAATTTTGAATGCAGTAATTTTTTTTTCTGAATGAGAAACATGAGGGAGATTGTGGGTTAGCCTCTTGTGGGATAGAATCTGAGGGAAACATAACACCTTACAGATTTTTACATCTTGACGTGAAGAGTTCCATCTGACTTTGGAATCCATGAGAGAAAACCCTTGTCACTGGATTCATTACAATTCAAATCTCTGAGTTGTGATCTGTTATCCCATTGAGAAGATTGAACCTTGAATTTACATATGGAGAGATAAAATGCATGCAAGGAGTTACCTCTCCATGGGAAATGGGTAAATAAAAATGGGTGCTCAGTATTAAAAAATGACAAAACCAAAACTTTTACATCAAAAAGCTTTGCACATTTCTAATAAAATGTGGGTTTACTGGCAAATTATGTTATTTCTACAACTAATTTTGTACTCTTGAAATGTTTGTCTTATGCTTCTTGCAATACATATTTTTTGTCTCAAACATTTTCAATAAATCCATTTTTCAGGTATAAAGACAATTAATTCAAATGGGTAATTAAAAAAAACTCAAGGTTTAAGTTAATAAGAGGTTTGGACTTGGGAACAGGATTTTATACCTCTTTTTTTTATATATAACAAATACTCATTAAAGGAGATTGAATGAATTTAGTGTTTTTTGAATTTTTAAAACTATTATGATACATAAATAGCCATTACACAATGAAGCAATAATTAAACATCAACTGAGTATATAATATAACCCCTGAACTGTGCTAAGCTGTGAGGATTCAAAAGAGGAATGAGACAACTACTGTTTTCAAAGGGCAAAAAGACAAACCAGAAACCCACAATGTACCATGGACTGTTAGAGAATTAACGGCACTACACAAACACTTCAATTAATTATTCCTAGGCTTAGGCTAACTTAGAAGGAGCCAAAGAGATGTCTTTAATGAAGACTTGAAGTCACATAAGTGTCCATTTCATGACAAAAGAGAAGAAGAAAACTATTTGTTTTCTGAGAATGATAAAGAGATTTGTTTGATCTACTCAGATCTCAATAAATGTCATTCTTATCTTGGACCAGAGATAAGAGCAGGTAGGGATCACAATCCATGCTGCTGAGAAATCAACTTGTCATAGCTTGATAAATTATACCCTGTGTTGAATTTAGCAATCAAAAGACTGTAAAACTGAGGAAAACCAAAACAAAGATATCTCTTGGGTCAGAGGCTCGGAGAAGGCAATGGCACCCCACTCCAGTACTCTTGCCTGGAAAATCCCATGGACGGAGGAGCCTGGTAGGCTGAAGTCCATGGGGTCACTTAAGAGTCGGACACGACTGAGCGACTTCACTTTCACTTTTCACTTTCATGCATTGGAGAAGGAAATGGCAACCCACTCCAGTGTTCTTGCCTGGAGAATCTCAGGGACGAGGGAGCCTGGTGGGCTGCCGTCTATGGGGTCTCAGAGAGTCAGACATGACTGAAGCGACTTAGCAGTAGCAGCAGCAATAGAGTACTACTAAAGGACCTGGAGAGATCTGAGGTAGCTGAAAAGCTTTGGTTCTTTGAGCAGCAATTGAGGTAAGGAAGTGAGGTGTTAAGTTCTAACAGTGCCACTGACTGAAGAATTGCTAGATAGCATGGGTTTTCCAGAATGCTTTCTAGTTTAGATAGTGGTGAGATTTATGCCCAGCACTTAAGAGCCCTTGCCAAGAAATAAAATGTCCTACTCAGATAGATATCTCTTTGGACTTTGATTTCGGCTGGACAGACCATTGCCACGACTTAACCAAAATGATTCAAAGGAGGTGGTAATGTAAACTGGCATTGGTGGAATATACTAAACTAATATCAAGATAAATGGCTGTTCTAACCAGACAGCATATTGTTACTAACCTTCTGGAAGATCACAGGTTGACTGCATAGAACAAAGAGTACGTGGATTCATTCATTTCACTTCCTTCAGGGTTTGCTTCTGATAATGAGCTGAATATTGCATGCAGAGTTTGCCTTTGAACATGGTCATCATAGACAGTAGAGATGAACTTGAGGTCTTTTTAAAGACTGGCACCTTTAAGTTCTAAGGCCCTGCTTTTTAAAAATTTTTTGTACCATAGAAGAAAAAAAAATTATATTTGCTAAACATACATACAAAAATCTAGCATATCTCTGCTAAAGGATAGCCAACTGACACATGGGGATAAAATTTAAAGATAAATTATTGATAAAATAGAAATAACAATACAAGTAAAATGATATAAGGTTAAACTATATGAAAATAAACCATTTAAAACCACAAAATAATAATTTAAAATAGATAAATAATAAATAAATATCCTACTAGGGCACTTTCTACAAATGGAAGCTGCAGCATAGTATATGCTTTTATACACAATATTTATTCCTTTAAAAATTCTGAAGAGTTGCATTATCTCCAGTTCTATATGAAAAACATGAGGCTCAAGTAATTTGTATCACTTTTCTTATTTCTTTTGCTCTGTACTCTTACATCAGGCCATCACTCAGCTTGCCACATGTTCATTACCCAACAAGCACAACTTGAATAAAACAAACACACTTGTTTTTTGAAATTGTGCTTACTCTGCCCTGCTTGATTTCAGCTCTTTTTTTAACCATCCTCTGCATAAGTAGCATTTAATTTAAGTGGAATTTTAAAATAACCCTTTCTAGTTAAGTCTGGTGTGCAAGGTTTTCTACATTAACTTTGAGAAATAAAGCTCTATAGGGATTCCTGTTGAGATCATGGTATCCAAGCAGCCACTGATCTACTTTCCATCACTACAGATAACAGCATTTTCCAGACCTCTATATAAACTGAATCATATAGTATGCATGGCTTCTTTTTCTGGCTTTCCTTTCTCTTACATTAATATGTAGGAGTGAAATGGTAGAATCGTAGGAAAGATATATGGTTAAAGCTTCAGGAAACTAGCAAATCAGACTCCAAAGGCATTCTATTGTTTTGCACTCCCACCAGAAATATCTGAGAGTTCCTATTTCTCTAGCCGACACCTGCCATGGCCCGTCTTTTCAATTGTCTCTACGCTAAGAGTGGTATAGTGATCTCACTGTGGTTCTAGTGTGCATTTCCCTGATGTATGTTTTTCATCTGCTTATTTAACATTTATATATATTCTTCGATGAAGTATCTGTTCAACTTTTTTGCCAGTTGTATTATTTTTTCTCTTTAAAAATTTAATTATTTATTTACAGCTGTGCTGGGTCTTGATTCCTGAACAGGCTTCTCTCTAGTTGTGCCAAGCCGGGACTACTCTCCAGTTGTGTTTCGCAGGCTTCTCATTGTGGGGAGCTTCTCTTGTTGCAGCGCATGGGATCTAAAGTGTGCTGGCTTCAGAAGTTGTGGCACAGAGCTCAGTAGTTGTGGTTTCCAGGCCCTAGAGCACCCGTTCAGTAGTCATGGCACACAGGCTAAATTGCTCTGTAGCGTGTGAGACCTTCCTGGATCAAGGGTTACACCCCTGTCTCCTGCCTTGGCAGGCGGATTCTTTACCACTGAGCCACCAGGGAAGCTCGCCAATTTTAATTGGTTTGCCTTATTTACAAAAATAAAAAAATTACTCTTGAGTTTTGAGAGTTTCTAATATATCACAGATACAAGTCCTTTATCAGCTATATAAGATGTAAATATTTTCTCCCCATATGGGACTTGTCTTTTCATTCTCTTAGCATTGTTTCTGAAGATACCAACACCTACTTTATCTGTTTTTTTTTTGCTTTCACGGATTCTACCTAACATCTTTCACGGTGTTGTATCTAAGAAATCGCTTATTAACCAAAGGTCATGAAAATTTTCCAGTATGCTTTCTTTCAGAAGTTTTATTAGATTAAGCTTTTACATTGAGTTGTGTTACCCATTTTGAATTACTTTTTGCTTGTGGTGCAAGGTTTGAATCAATGTTCTTTTTTTCCTATAAAAAGCCAATTATTCCAGCACCATTTTCTGAAAAAAAACTATCCTTTGTCTACTGATCAGCTTTTATGCCTTTGTCAAAAATCCATATATTTGTGGAAATATTTCTGTTTATTTTCTCTATTCTTTTTGTTCTGTTCCATTAATCTTTGTCTATCTTAATTGAAATGTCACACTGATTGTATTAAAATAGGTTTAAAGTACTATTTCCTATGTTTCTCTGTAATGTGTTTTTATTTTCTGTTTCACTATTTTCCACTCTTATCTTTATTGTTGTCTTTCTTCTGTTTTATCCAATTTTACTTTGATCTTGATTTTCTAGTTTTCTAAGGTAGAAGCTGAAGTCATTGACATAAATGTTTTCATTTTTCTAATACCGTAGCTGAGTGGTATAAATTCCCCCACTAAGTATTGCTTAATAATATCTCACAAAATTTCACTTTTTAATTTTTATTCTACTCAAAGTACTTTCTAATTTTCTTTCTAAGTATGTTTTAAAGGTCAGTTTTTTAAAGAAATTGAAGTAATAAGAAAAATATTTATTTTCAAGTGTAGAGATGATTTCTTATGTTCTTTGTTCCTTTGTGTAGATCCATATTTCCATCTGGTATCATTTTCCCCTTGATAACATTTCTTTTAGTGCAGATCTACAGGTGATAAATTGAATTTTTATGTATAAAAAAAAAATCACTATTTTGTCTCTGCTTTTGAAAACTATTTTTGCTACATATGCAATTTGAGATTGACTGTTTTTTATTTATAATGCTTTCAGTTCAGTCGCTCAGTTGTGTCCGACTTAAAGATGCTAATTTACTGTTTTCTTGCTTGTCTTCTTTTTATTTTCTCTGTGTGTAACATGCCCTTTTTACCCTCTTTGCCACTGTTTCTGAAAATTTTGATTATGATGTGCATTGGGGTGGTTTTTTTATTGTTTTTGTTCCTAGGATGTATTGAGTTTCTTAGATATGTGATTTTAGAATTTTTATCAAACCTGATTTTTTTTAGCCGGTATCAATGTTTTCATTCTGTCCCCTCCTTTCTGGCATTCTAATTACATATATTAGACTACTTTTAAGTTGTTGTACAGTTCACTGTTTCTCACATTTTAATTAATTTTTTTCTCTGTGTGCTTTTATTTTGGAGTTTCTACTTTCATACCTTCATGTTGATTAACCCTTTCTTTCACAATGTGCAATTTGACCCTAAATCTATCCCCTGAATTTCTCATTTCAGAAACTACAGCTTTCATCTCTAGAAGTTCAATTTGGCCTTTTTTTTTTTTTTTTATAATATCTCACATGTCTCTCCATAACTTTTTGAACATATGGAATATAATTACAGTAACTGTTTTCAAAGTCCTGGAACAATGCACCAGTTCTGAGTCAGTTCAATGGGTTGAATTTTGTCCTCATTATTCTCCATATATACCGGCTTTGTTGCATGCTTAGTAAACTTTGATTGGTTTTCAAACACTGTACTATTTTCTTGTTGGGTGCTAGAAATTTTGCATTCCTAAAAATATTCTTGAATATTGTTCTAGGGTATAGTTATGTCTTGGAAACAGTTTAATCTATTTGGGTCTTGCGCCTAAGATTTGCTAGGCACTGCCCGATCTACGTAGTCTGAGGCTAATTATTCGCTGCCACGTAGCCATGGTCCTTTTGAGTACTGTCTTGGTGCCTAGTGAATTATGAGGTTTTCCAGTTTGACTGGTGGGAACGGGTGTTTTTCTAGGCTCTTGTGAATGTGAGATACTGTTTCTGCTAATCTTTTCAAATGTTTTCCCCACCTCTGGTCTCTCTTAGTTTTCTAATATAGCATGATTACTAATTATTATTTAAAATTAATAATTATTTCAAAAATTTTCTAATATTTCTAACCACATGCTGATGATTACTCTGCTGAATACTCGTGGAAGCCTTCTGCATTTCTCTCAAGTTCTCTCTCTGTGCAGCTGTGTCCTCTGTCCTATGAACTCTAGCTTTCTTAGACTCCCTGTACAGTCAGCTCCCTCTCATCACTTCCATGACTCAGCCAGTCTCCCCTGTGGGCTCTCCCTTCCTGCACTGCAACTTGCAGAACAGAACTCTGCAACAGTCACAGAGCTCACCTTGCCTGTTTCCTGACTCTGAGGCATCACTTACATTTGTTGCCTGATGTCCAGGCCCCATTCCTGAACACCATTCTTTGGAAATTTTCACCTGTTTTTCTTTTTTTTTCCAAATTATTTTAGTCAAGAGAGTAAATCTGACCCCTACTGTCCCATTTTTTCCCTTGCAAGTATAAGATCTACTCTAATTTAATTTAGTTATTTTAATTCTATTTTATAATCATAAACTATAACTTTAAACAGGAGCAGCCAACTGGAAGATGCTAATCATAAGAAGAGCCAGATGGAAATGTGTTGATAGGATGCACACAGACCTATCCTGAGTAACAGGAAAAGAATTCAAGATGAAATCTCTTATAGCTACTATCATTGCTATGCACATGCAGTCATATATTGGACACTGATAAGAAACTGTTTGTGGAGAAGGAAATGGCAACCCACTCCAGCATTCTTGCCTGGAGAATCTCATGCACAGAAGAGCCTGGTTGGCCACAGTCCATGCAGTCATAAAGAGGCAGACATGACTGAGTGACTTAGACACACACAAAGAACTAAGAGAAAATGGTAGCTGAATTTTATTTATTGAGATTTCTTTTTTATGTTCATCTTAATATATATTTCTTTTCATTCATCACTGACTCAATGCACATGAGTTTGAGCAACTGAGGGAGATGGTAAAGGACAGGGAAGCCTGGAGTGCTGCAGTTCATGGGGTCACAAACAGTCAGACATGACTTAGCGACTGAACAGCAACAAACACTGAGAACAGTATTTCTTAAAGTTTTAAGCACTTATTTAGGTTAACTGAAAACAGCCTCATTGTCTTCACTTCTGAGAGTCTCCAAAAGGTCTTACAAAACATCTGTTAAATATTCATTGATGAGATTTCTACTCAATATGATGAGAAAAGACTGGTAATTTTCTAACCAACCTAGGTTCCAAAAACAACACTTGAAAAACTTAGACCGTATGTGAATAAAGCTGTTAGATGACTTCCATTTACAGTGATAAAATCATTAACTAATGGATTTCTTAAACTTAAATGAGGTTTCAGAAAAAGTTTTGGAAACACAGAAAAATTTGCAACGTACAAGATAATTCTGGAACTTCAGAAAAGATAGATCAAAAATTTCCATAATTACAACAACCAGGGGTTTGTATGAATAATTAGCTTGAAAATATATACTCCATGCGAATTCAAAAACCAGACAGAAACAAGGTCAATAAACAATGTGTAAATTAAGGATCCAGCTTAGGTGAAGGAATTTTAATAAGTCCTTCCTCGATTAATTATTCCTGAAAATTAGTCCCAACTTAATTCAGTTAAACTATAGAAACTGTTTATCAGGTTAAGTCACTATTATAAAATTTATTTGAATTTTTTTTCTTAATATGGCAGAAANGATCCAGCTTAGGTGAAGGAATTTTAATAAGTCCTTCCTCGATTAATTATTCCTGAAAATTAGTCCCAACTTAATTCAGTTAAACTATAGAAACTGTTTATCAGGTTAAGTCACTATTATAAAATTTATTTGAATTTTTTTTCTTAATATGGCAGAAAAATACACCATTTGGTTTTAAAAAACTGAAATCATGATTTATCCTGTTCTAGCAGAGTTCAATTAAATTTTTCCTTCAGTCCATTTTGTATCACCAACATCTGAGTTTCAAATATTTGTGCCACAGTTTCTATTTGCTTATCTTTTAATATAATATAATGATCGTCTCTCACACCCTTAGATTTCTGGGGTCCAAATACATAGCCATCATTGATTAGCTCTAGTAGTTTTCTGGTGGAGTCTTTAGGATTTTCTATGTAACTACTAGAGCTAACCAATGAATATAGTAAAGTTGCAGGATATAAAATCAACACTCAGAAATCACTTGCATTCCTATACACTAATAATGAGAAAGCAGAAAAAGAAATTAAGGAAACAATTCCATTCACCATTGCAACGAAAACCTACNTACTAGAGCTAATCAATGAATATAGTAAAGTTGCAGGATATAAAATCAACACTCAGAAATCCCTTGCATTCCTATACACTAATAATGAGAAAGTAGAAAAAAAAAATTAAGGAAACAATTCCATTCACCATTGCAACAAAAAGAATAAAATACTTAGGAATATACCTACCTAAAGAAACTAAAGACCTATATATCAAAAACTATAAAACACTGATGAAAGAAATCAAAGAGGACACTAATAGATGGAGAAATATATCATGTTCATGGATTGGAAGAATCAATATAGTGAAAATGAGTATACTACCCAAAGCAATCTACAGATTCAACACAATCCCTATCAAGCTACCATCACATATTTAAAATATGTTTTTAGCTATAACAGTACTTTCAATACCTTCTCCCGTCAGAACTGATAATTAATTGTCAATGGGACCAATTTCTTTCCTCTAATCTCTGTTAGCCTGTACAGTCTCTGACAGATATGCTCACTGCTGTTTGTTGTTAACAATATGATCCAAAGTAGACAGCAGTAGAAAGAACTGAAGCGTCTGGATGAACCACCAACAAGTATAATCAGCCTGACCACTGGAGAACTGGTTGAAACATAAAAATCAATCACTACAATGAATGTCCAATTGTTTCAAATAAAATCAAGAATGAGCTTGAGCTTCAGTCCAAAAACCCCAAGTTCAAAATACTATTAAAATATGTTCTAAAAGTAGCAACCTGCCATCTCTGAAATACATGTGAAAACTCAACAAAATTCGAGAAAAATGCAATGCCTAAGCTTAGCAAGATCAGATGCATGAAGTTGGAAATGAAATTCATTGGACATAAGCTATGAAATAGTGTTCTTGTTTTCATGGTGTTGATCTACCTTTCAGTGATACCATGCATATCTAACTGAAAACAATTTTGTATTAAACAAAAAGATGATTCACAGTGGCTAGTTAACTTCTACATACACTGATATGTTAATTTATGTCCAAAAACTTATGTAATCACATCATAATTATGAGTATGTTCTTCCAACAGCTGGATATGGCATCAATAATGCCCTTTGATGTTTTCTACCTCTTCTTTGGGTTTAATCCAATATTTAGGACAAATAGGATGCTAAAGGTAAGATAACTATATTTAATTGTCTTCTTATAATAATGGAAATCTTCAAGTAATTTAAAATATCCCAATTGTTTCCAAAAAAAACTGTCCTCCCTTTTTCTGCCCTCATCAATGCTATGAATTTTAAAATCTGAATGAAGGGAAAACATCATTATTTCTACTGATACAAGTTGCTTGCTCTTGGTTGTTTTGAGTCTGTATCTCATGACAGATATTTTTAAAATAGGAATGTTTTTGTGCTTATTAATACAGCTATAATTATGAATGAATGTTTTATAAATCTATTATTTTCCACTTGTCACGTTTTATTACATAGTCACTGAATGCTTGGAACACTAGATTTAAAATGAGAGTGCCAGATGAGATGACCACTAAGCTATCTTACTCATCTAAAATTCTATAATAATAGAAAAATGCAAACACCTTTGCATAACAAAAGTATTTATATACTTAGAGCTCAAATGTTCATCGAGAGGGAACTAGTTAAATCTCAGTACATCTATACAGTAGAAAACTTTGTAATGCAAAAATAAAGAGAGAGTTTTCTGTGAACTGGTAGAGAACGACCTCCAAGATAAAACAACAAAGTTAAAGGAAAAGTTAGTTACAAAACAGTTTATAGAACAATGTTAAGTCTTGCAACAGAAAGAGAATATATTCTATGTTTCTGTATTGTGTAAACAGTGACGGCTACCAAAAAATAATAATAATAATAAAAATGGTTAACTGAGGCTGGAGAGGAAATCAGGATGCATAGGGGAAGGAATGGGGCTTCCTTTCCTAGCAGTAAAGAACCCACCTGCCAGTGCAGGAGACATAAGAGATTCTGGTTCGATCCCTGGGTCAGGAAGATCCCCTGGAACAGACCACGGAATCCCACTCCAGTGTTCCTGCCTGGAGAATCCCACAGACAGAGGAGCCTGGCGGGCTATAGTCCATGGGGTCACAAAGGGTCCAACGATACTGAAATGACTTAGCAGGCAGGCACGGGGGCAGAATAGGAGAAAAGACTTTGAAGGTATACATTTCTTAGTGTTCTTGAACTGTATTAATAAATTACCTATTGATAAAGATTCTAAGCTATAAATATTTTATAACTCAAAGCTTTATCAGGTATGTAAAATGAGTCTGAGGAGAGTCAGCATGTGGAGTTTTGTAGAAATCTTTAATAATAGCAATAGTAGCTTGCATTCCCAAAGATNATATTGGAAAGTAGAGACATCACTTTGCCGACAAAGGTCCATATAGTCAAAGCTATGGTTTTTCCGGTAGTCACGGATGGGTGTGAGAATTGGACCATAAAGAAGACTGAGCACTGAAGAACTGATGCTTTTGAATTGTGTTGCTGGAGAAGACTCTGTTTTAACAGAAAATAAACTTTTTAAATATATTACGATGGAAAATTTCAAACATGCACAAAAATGGATGGAGTAGTTTCATAAATACCCATGACCCGTCAATTAGTCTCAGCAATTTCTAACACAGAGCCAATCTCAAATAGATCATTCTTTTGTCTTCTCTCCATTTTTTTAATAGAGTAGGTTCTAAAACAGCTTTTTAAACCTTGAAATTGATGCCCATTTTATAAAACACGGACTTGCCAACTTGGTTATTACGTTTAAAAATTGCTTGAGGTAATTATTTCCAGTTTTTTAATATGACTTTTCATATTGGAAAAGACCTTGATGCCGGAAAAGACTGAAGGCAGGAAGAGAGTGGATGACAGAGGATGAGATGGTTGGATGGCATCACCAACTCAATGGACATGAGTTTGAGCAGATGCTTAGCAGAAGTAGACTTAACATTTTCCTTATGGCTAATGCACTGCTGTAACACGTATAGCATTTCTGGTTTTGNAAGAGAGTGGATGACAGAGGATGAGATGGTTGGATGGCATCACCAACTCAATGGACATGAGTTTGAGCAGATGCTTAGCAGAAGTAGACTTAACATTTTCCTTATGGCTAATGCACTGCTGTAACACGTATAGCATTTCTGGTTTTGAACACTGAATGTGTTTGGATTATAGATGGATTTAGAGTCTGTGGCGGTTGTGTGTGATTCGGAATTCTGGGTTCACCCTTACTGGGTTCACCCGAAAGCTGAGACAAAGCGTGAGCCTTTCATGTGGACTGTGCTGTGCGTCAGAAAGATAATACGAGCCACATACACAATCTAAAATTTCCTAAAAACCAACGGGCTACTTGACGTCCTCCTTGCACCACGAGTCTTGAGATCTTCTGTGTGATTTCCACATCGAGCTTTGCACCAGCCTGTCTCACGTGCTCAGGGGCTGCATGAGGCGAGTGACAGCCGTGGCCGACAGCACAGAGCTGCCAGGTTGAGTCGAGTGACTCGGAAACTTGGCCCGTTTGACTTGT
>SJYV01011714.1:1185-12413 GCA_006410875.1 Neotragus pygmaeus
AATTCCATGGACTCCATGGGGTCGCAAAGAATCAGACACGACTGAGTGACTTTCACATTCCTTCTTTGGAGAAACATTCATTTAGGTCTTCTGTCCACTTTTTGATTTTGATTGGGTTGTTTGTTTTTCTGGTATTGAGCTACATGAGCTGCCTGTATATTTTTGAGATTAATTCTTTGTCAGTTGTTCAATTTGTTATTAATTTTTCCCATACTGAGGGTTGTTTGTTCACCTTGCTTATAGTTTCCTTCATTGTGCAAAAGCTTTTAAGTTTAATTAGGTCCCATTTATTTATTTTTGTTTACATTCCCATTATTCTAGGAAGTGGTTCATAGTGGTTTATGTCAGAGTGTTCTGCCTATGTTTTCCTTTAAGAGTTGGAAACAACCTTGATGTACATTGACAGATGAATGGATAAGAAAGTTGTGGTACATACACAGTTCTAATAAGGTGAATAAGCCTACAGACTATTATACAGAATGAAGTTAGAAAGAAAGACAAATATTATATATTAACACATATATATGGAATCTAGAAAGATAGTGCTGATGATTACTTGCAGGGTAGCAAAGGAGACACAGACATTTTGGACACAGTAGGGGAAGGAGAGGGTGGCATGGTATGAGAGAATAGCATTGAAACATATATATTACCATATGCAAAATGGATAGATAGCCAATGGAAGTTTGTTGTGTGACTCAGGGAACTGAAAGCCAGTATTCTGTGACAACCCAGAGAGGTGGGATGGGGAGGGAGATAGGAGGGTTTCAAGAGGGAGGGGACATATGTATATTTAATCCTGATTCATGTTGATGTATGGCAAAAATCATCACAATATTGTAACTCTTTGTGACCCTGGACTATAACCCACCAGACTCCACTGTCCATGAAATTCTCCAGGTCAGAATACTGGATTAGGTAGCCATTCCCTTCTCCAAGGGATCTTCCCAAACCAAGAATCAAACCCAGGTCTTCTGCATTGCAGGCAGATTCTTTACCTTCTGAGCCACCAGGGAAGCCCTGAAAAGTAATTATCCTGTAATTAAAAATAATAAAATATAAAAAATTAAGCTCATAGAGAAAATAATTGCACAGGCAGACAGGACCTTCAAAATATAGAAAGCGAGAAGTCTTTTCCTCACACTAGAAATGAATTCTTCTAAGCTGGGGGAGAAGAGTGGAGCCAAAACATAAGATTCTTGAATAGAATCAAGGATCTTTTACTTCATTTTGTAGCAGTTATAGCAGGGAAGTATTAAGACCCTAGAAAGCAATGGCTGTGAGGTGTTTCTTGGCAGGTAAGTCTGTATGCAGAGTTGGCAAAGATTCCTGAGCCCCAAGAGCAGTGGGAAAGCAGCCAAGGACCTTTGATTTGAAGGGGCCAGGAGAGTGAGCATCTCAGTAGTGATTGATATAGACCTCTGATCAATAACTAATAACTGTATGTTTGTCCTCTCATCACTGCTGTTCACCCCAATTACCCCCAATGTCCAGGCACCACATAAAATATTGACAGTGTGATATTGACAGATCTTGGGGAAAAGACTATAAGAACTGACTGAGGTTAGTTTTTTCCCACCAGTCCCCCACCATTTAGCCCTTGGAGTTCAATGCCTGAAAGATAGGTGTTATTTTAAAATAGTTATATTTTTGCACAATAGAGATGGATAGCTGAGGGTCATACACACTATAACACCTTTAAGGTTCAATTCTCCCAATCCCATTTTTTTATCATGCAGTGGTTCACTTTGATGCTCTGTTCAAGAAAAAAAAAATTGTGACAGAAGGGAATTTGTCTCATACTTATAAAAGGCTTGAATATCTGTATCTTAAGATTTTGGCATTAACTTTTACCCCTAACTCATATTCACATTCAGGGTGACACAAAGCTATACCCAAACAAAAGTCAGTTTCAGAATGTTCAACTTATTATCAGCTAGCTCCACCATAATTTGAAGTTATGATGCCAGGAAGTCTAGGTATTTGAAATCTGAAAAGAATATTGCCAAACCACACCTTTCAAAAATGTTATTAACATACGATTTTTTTTTTTTTTTTGCTAAACAAGGAAGATGGGAAATGTAGTTGCATTCACAAAGAATGTATGGAGACTGCCAAGAAAGCAAATAATTTTTGGAAGTCACCCTTATTTGGAAATATTCAAGTCATAGAACCATGGTTGTTTAAACAAATTCATCTACCATATCTCCTTTAGAAAATATGTGCTTCCAAAATATATGAAAAGGTTTGAATACTATGCTACTCAGTTCTATGATTTACTTGAAAACAGCTCAGGTTAAGAAAAAAAATAGACAAAGCCTGCCAAGAATTGCAAGTAGATTCCTGTAGCCATTGTGATGTAGTGGAAAAAGCAAAGCCTCTGGAGTTGGAAAGACCTGTTTGCGAAGCTTGGCTGCACTCTTAACTAGTTGGGTGACCTTGGGCAAGTAACTTTATCTTCCCTATGATTCATCTGTAAAAATAATTAAATTATGTTAAATAAGAAAACATATGTGAAAGTGCTCATTGAAGGATATTCCCCCTTCTAGGCCACAATGGAAAAACAGAATAGTTATACATGGTTATTATGATACAAAGTAATAAGTACATGCATTCCTTAGTATGCACACAAAACTATTTAGATAAGTTCTGAAAGGCTCTGAACAGAGCAAAACAATGTAAAGTGATATTTGGCCAAATGTAAAATTATAACTAGAGCAAGATACATTGAAATAAATTCTACTTACTCTACTTTAAAATGCTCCTATAAAAATCGCTTTTAAAGTCACTAGTTGCTTTATGAAATTTACTATGAGCGGCACATCTAGACAGTCTATTGTGTGTGTGTTTTTTTTTATGCCAGGTGTTGCTATTTCTAAGGGAATTATGAGAAGGAGAGTAATAAAAAAATATGGGTTATTTCTATCCTTTTAGCCATAATAAAACATCAGCTTGAGTCCAAAAGCAGCAAATGAGGTGACTCTTAGTGGAAGAAGACACTAGGGTTGATGGCAAAATTATAAGGTATTCACCCAACTCAAGGCATTCTCTCAGTTGTCCAAAAACTTCATGATGTTCTATGTGTTGAAATAATTCTCCCATAAACCCATGCTTTACTATAAGTGTTATAACCTAGGGGGCAAACTATGGCACATGGGTCAAATTTGGGCTTCTGTGTTGTTGTAAACAAAGTTTTATTGAAATACAGCCATCCTCATTCAGCTATGTGTTGTTATGGTTGGTTTTGAACTATCAAATTGAGAGAGTAGCACTGATATATGTACACTACCATGTGTAAAACAGATAGCTAGTGGGAAGTTGCTGTATAGCACAGAGAGACCAGCTTGTTGCTCTGTGGTGACCTAAATGATTGGGATGGAGTTGAGGATGGGAGGGAATTTCAAGAGGGTGAACATACATATACACTTATAGCTGATTCATGTTGTTGTATGGCAGAAACCAACATAACATTGTAAAGCAATTATATTCCAAATAAAAAATAAGTAAATAAATAAATGAGTGGGGGAATAGAATTAAGGAGTTGTGACAGAGACCGCATGGCCCACAAAAGACCAAAATATTTACTATCTGTATCTTTACAGAAAAAATGTGCCAACTCCTGCTCTAACCCCTAACAACTCACTTGCTACCTAAAATCAAAGGCAATATATTTAACCTATCCAAGAGAGATTTTCACTTTAAAAAATGGCCATATTAACTCCATTTGTTGATTGACTGGGTGAAATTTTTTGAGCAGAGAAAGAGGCCTCCTTGTGCACTTTGCCCATGTTTCTTCCCTTTCCAAAATAAAAGAAGTCAGCGATGTGGCACCCTACGTTGGAAATTTTGCTACATTTTGAATTTAGTGTGACTGTAGACTTTGCATTACAACAGAGGCATGTGGAAGCTAATCTGAAGGTAGCTGCCTTTATTTCATTATTTTACTTAAACAAACCTTAGTACAGCCAAAGTCAGGTTTTCAGGGGTCTACCAATCCCTTAGATTTGCTCTGAAATAATTTGGCTGAAACTTATCAGCTGTGTCACATTCTTTATAAAGTTTTGAAAACTTCGCAAATCACAGCACTGATATTTCTTGGAATACCGAGCAATGAGCTCCAGCACTGGTGAGCTTCATAAAACTTCCTCCCAAATCACCATTGACAGTCTGAATCAACCCATAGCTCATCCTCCCAAATAATGTGATTTGAAAGATAAAGTATGCAAACTAAGCAAAATAGTGGCTGAAAAAACAGCAGAAGACAGGAATGGGGCAAAATCTCCATTCTGAGTATGCAAGACTTCAAGATGGAGTCATGCTATAACGAGTAATTCAAACGCTGTAACTTACATGTGTCAAGGGGTCTTTGATATAAGAATGTGGAGGAGAGAAAGTCGAGGTTAGTCTGGCTTTCTTTGTTCTTTATGGACATATTCCAAAATAAAGTTCAAATTAATGTTAGTCTTGGTTAGCTTTATCATGCCTACAACAAAAATAAAACATTTGCCATATTCTTCCCAATAAGTTGCGGGTTTGAAATATACTTTCCAAACCAATGTGGTGGGGGGAGCTTCTTTTTAAAAATAGAATCAAAATAAATGCCAGCAAAGTTTATAGTATGGCTACTGAGCAGAGGGAAATTTTAAATGGCAAATTAGTGTATCTTTAGCAACAGAGCAACATATAATGATATAGTTTCATATATTTCAGATAGTTCTATATCTGGTTCTGCCATTTGGTGGCAAAAATTTTCACTTCTCAGTTTTTCTCTGTGAGAGGGGGAAAAAAAGATAGAATGAAAGCTATTAATAATGTGGGGATTTGAGGACTTTAAGTTCTAAATTGTGTTATAAGTGTATCCAAGTATATGCTGATTCTTTTAGAAGAAAAGAAAGGAAGCTTTTACCTCATTCCCTGGGGGCCATTGGCAAATATACTTTGACAAAGAGGTGTCAGTGAAGGGCAACAACACCTGTGGTGGATTCATGTCGATGTATGGCAAAGCCAATAGAGTATTGGAAAGTAAAATAAAAAAAAAAAAAAAAAAAAAAACCTTAAAAAAATAAAATAAAGGCACAAAATATCAAAAAAAAAAAAAAGAAGAAGTTTCCCTATAGGCTCAGTAATTATTTAGGAGAGTCCAAGTAATGAAATGCCACTAAGTTAACAGCAATATAGGGATACATCTACCCACAGGATTAGGGAGTTGCAAAATGGACTTGTGTCCTTAAAGCTGAGCAGCCAGCCACTGATGAGGGGCCTTGGACCACCAGTGATGAAGACATGAAAACTGAAACACTAAAGCCAGAGAACGGAAGGAATATTACTGAGTTTTCTTGGGGTCTGCCCCTAAGGTAAATTTCATTTTGTCCCAAATAAAAAGACTTTGGTCTTTATAGGAGGCCATGTCAACTGATTACCAGGAATCGGGGCAATTTTAACCTATACACAGACAGGAGCAAGCAGAGGACTTTTTAATTGTAAATCAGATCATGCTCACCTGCTGTTCAACACTTTCAGTGGGTTCCAGTCACTTTCAGAATCAATCTGAAATCCTAATCATGGACCAATATGGCTCTACATGCTTTTTTATTCTGGCCACCTCTCTGACCTCAGGTCCTACTGCTTAAATACCCTGCTCCAGCCAAAATCTTCTTGCTGGTTTTAGAACATGCCAAACTCATTCTTACCTCATAACTTTCAGATTTGCTGCTCCTGTGGCCTGGAGTGATTGTTTCCTGGACCTTTACATAGTTTATTACCTTAGTACATTAATGTCTCTATTCAAACATCAGCACCTAAGAGTGGCTGTCCTTGATATAAAATTTACCCCCGATTTACTTCATATCACCTCATCCTGCTTTTATTTTCCTTCCAATAATTATCATCATATGATCATAGAATACCTATTTGTTGATTAATTTATCTCTCCCTCACCAGATTACAAGCTCCATGAGGGCAGGAACTTGGTTTTGTTCAGTCTTTATCCCTGAGGCTTACAAGAGGGACTGACATATAGTGGGTACTCAACTGATACTTATTGAATGGATAAATGAATTTTAAACAGATATTCTTTTTTTTTAAACAGATATTCAAATGAAATCAGCTTGTATAGAAATTTTTGCTTCCAGACTGTGGTAGACATCAAATATCTGAAACAGTCAAACATAGGACAATCAAATTTTAAATGCTTCTGGAAAAGTTGATTCCCTAAGTGTCCTTTATCATTCCACAATTTAACTCGTGTTTTGATTTCATCCTACATACAATCATTTAAGCTTGGTTCCTCTTCAGTAGCAAGGCATAAGGTTGGTATAATGCCAATTACTGGTGTGAGAATATTCAAAAATCCTATTTTGGCAAGGCTAGAGAATGATTTAAATTTCTTTTGTTCNTTTCCTGACTTTAGGGGAAATGCTTTCAATTTTTCAACATTGAGGATAATGTTTGCTGTGGGTTTGTCCATATATAGCTTTTATTATGTTGAGGTATGTTCCTTCTATTCCTGCTTGAATTTTGTCAAAGGCATTCTCTGCATCTATTGAGATAATCATATGGCTTTTATTTTTCAATTTGTTAATGTGGTGAATTACATTGATTGATTTGCGGGTATTGAAGAATCCTTGCATTCCTGGGATAAAGCCCACTTGGTCATGGTGTATGATCTTTTTAATGTGTTGTTGGATTCTGATTGCTAGAATTTTGTTAAGGATTTTTGCATCTATGTTCATCAGTGATATTGGCCTGTAGTTTTCTTTTTTGTTTGCATCTTTGTCAGGTTTTGGTATTAGGGTGATGATGGCCTCATAGTATGAGTTTGGAAGTTTACCTTCCTCTGCAATTTTCTGGAAGAGTTTCAGTAGGATAGGTGTTAGCTCTTCTTGAAATTTTTGGTAGAATTCAGCTGTGAAGCCATCTGGACCTGGGCTTTTGTTTGCTGGAAGGTTTCTGATTACAGTTTCAATTTCCATGCTTATGATGGGTCTGTTAAGATTTTCTATTTCTTCCTGGTTCAGTTTCGGAAAGTTGTATTTTTCTAAGAATTTGTCCATTTTTTCCACATTGTCCATTTTATTGACATATAATTGCTGATAGTAGTCTCTTATGATCCTTTGTATTTCTGTGTTGTCTGTTGTGATCTCTCCATTTTCATTTCTAATTTTATTGATTTGATTTTTTTCTCTTTGTGTCATTCTTATAAGATTTTTGTTATTTTCATTTGTGTTTCCCCAGTGACTTAATATTGTTGAACTTAGTATTATATGACTACTTGCCATAGGAATATCTACTTTGGTAAGATGTCTACTAAAGTCTTTAACCCATTTTTAATTGGATTGTTCATTATATTTATGTTGAGTTTGAGTTCTTCAGATATTTTGGATAATATTTTTTACCAGGTCTGTCCACTGAAAAGAGTTTTTTTCATCTTTTTTTTCTCCTAATTTCATTTATTATGACCAAGAAAGTAGAAAGAGGAAAGTGTAGTCACTTCAGTTCAGTTCAGTCGCTCAGTCATGTCCGACTGTTTGCAACCCCATGAATCGCAGCACACCAGGCCTCTCTGTCCCTCACCAACTCCTGGAGTTCACTCAGACTCACGTCCATTGAGTCACTTGTTCAGTTCTTTGTGATTCCATGGACTAGTAGCCTACAAGGCTCTTCTGTCCATGGGATTTTCCGGCAAGAATACTGGAGTGGGTTTCTAAGCCCTTCTTCAGGGGATCTTCCTGATCCATGATTGAACATGGGTATCTTGCATTGCAGGCAGATTCTTGACTATTGAGCCACCAGGGGAGCCAAAGACCAGAATAGAGGATATATAGCCCTTTTAAAATTAATTGCTCCTTTTTTTCCTAGTTTTATCCATGGTCAAATTTTGTGAATGTTTCATGAGAGCTGCAAAATATTTATTACCTTGAATAGAGCATATAATGTTCAACATAATGTACTATTTAATAGTATAGGCTTTGGAATTCAGAATAACTGATTTGAAACTCCGTTTTGCCACTTCTTTCAGAGCAATCTTGAGCAAATTAAACATTCTGTGCTTAGTTTTGCCAAATAAAATATTGAGGATAGTAAGACATATTCTATAGATTCAGACTGAATCAATAATTTGTGTTAAGTATGTACACAGTAACTGGTAATGTGTTAAGTACTGTCAGGATTATTATTTATTAGTTGGGAATCACTGTGGAACTTATTGCATTTCTATGTATTTTTTTCTGCCTGAGCTATCAGTTTCAAATAAGAATATATTAATTGTTATTAATATTTCATAATTTAGTTGCCTTATTTATATGAATGTAATCTGAAGTTATACTATTAGGTATGCTAAAAATGCTGTATTGATTCATTTTTATTTTAACAATATGTAATATGTCACTTTGCTTCTTATGACATTTTGTTAGATATTTTTACTTTACATGGAATACCAAAAAAAAACCCCGAATATTATTTGATATTAAAATTGACATCTTAGATTTCTTTTGTACCATGGTCTTATTCCCTTAACTTTAGATTTCAGTCTCTTTCTGATTTATCTCTCATGTTCATGATTTAATGCTCATTCTTACTTTTTACTTGTTTGAGGATCTCTGATTACATTTGATTTAGCCATTTACATATATTAAGGCTGTCTCTTATACACATCTCCTCCTCCAGGAGNTTTTGGGGCTCCAAAATCACTACAGATGGTGACTGCAGCCATGAAATTAGAAGACGCTTAGTCCTTGGAAGAAAAATTTTGACCAACCTAGTTAGTATTTTCAAAAGCAGAGATATGACTTTGCCGACTAAGTTCCATCTAGTCAAGGCTATGGTTTTTCCTGTGGTCATGTATGGTTGTGAGAGTTGGACTGTCAAGAAGGCTGAGCACTGAAGAATTGATGCTTTTGAACTGTGGTAACCAGTCCATTCTGAAGGAGGTCAACCCTGGGATTTCTTTGGAAGGAATGATGCTGAAGCTGAAACTCCAGTACTTTGGCCGCCTCATGCAAAAAGTTGACTCATTGGAAAGACTCTGATGCTGGAGGGATTGGGGGCAGGAGGAGAAGGGGACGACCAAGAATGAGATGGCTGGATGGCATCACTGACTCGATGGACATGAGTCTGAGTGAACTCTGAGAGATGGTGATGAACAGGGAGGCCTGGTGTGCTGCAATTCGTGGGGTCGCAAAGAGTCGGACACAACTGAGCAACTGAACTGAACTGAAAGGGAACAGTTCAGTGGTTCACAATATTGTACACCCATTATCATTGTGTAGTTCCAAAATTTTTCATCACCCCCCAAATAAACCCCAACCCATGAAGTACTTACTTCCAAATTTCCCTTTCCCAGCCTCTGGTTTCTGTTCATATGGATTTTCCTACTCTAGACATTTCATATAAACAGAATTATATAATATGTGACCTTTCATATCTGGCTTCTTTTACTAAACAATATTTTCAAGGTTCATCCAGATTGTAACATGTGTCAGTACTTTGTTCCTTTCTTAATGTCTGAATCATATTCCATTACATGTATATGTCATATTTGTTTATTCATTCATCTACTGATAAGTTTTTGGGCTGTTTCCATTTTTTGGCTATTGAGTTAGACTTCTAACAGTTTCATCCAGAGTTAAACCCCTGTATATCTCCCCACCTTCCACATAAAGCTTAGCTACCCTAGAAGAAGCATCTTGACTGCTTCATGTATCTTGTGGCACTTGGCTCTGTTTCCTGGACCAGTCTTTTCTTGCCTGAAAGCCAAGGAAGAATCTATCTATTCACTCAACCTCCACGACAGAAAAATTAATCAGTTCCTATAGCATTAACTGCCCCATCAATTCCTTCACCTCTTTGCTGACCAGTTCTTTCCTAAATAGAGTGCCTTTCAATCTCTTTTTTTGCTCTCCTCTTCTTTGCTATCTATAATTGGCCATCCATGCACTGGCTCGTTTATGAGTGAGTTGACACATGCAAAAGTATTTTTTTTATTATCTACATCATCCTCTAAAAATAATTTGATTTTATAAAACACAGCTACACCTAAGCATAACTAAAAAACATGTCAAAACAGAATTAAAACATGAACCACATTTCAGCTTTCTTTTCCTCTCATCCCCATCCCTGCTCCATCGCAGTTGACCAGTCTTGCACATATCGTTGGATTGATCTTGACTGGGTGGCAAAAGAGTGTACTTTAGTTTAATAAACCAATTCCTACAGATGTTATTCCTCTGATATAACAGAATGCCTCAATCCAGATAAGCAGTTCATTTCTCCTTAAGAAGAGCCATGAGGATTGAGTACGTGGTGAGTAATACAGGTCAGTAAGATCAGATTGCCCCAAGGTTGCCCCCAAATCACACTATGTCAGCACCTGGCTTCTCTGCATCTCAGAAAGCCTGTACAGGTAGCCAGTATAAGACCTATATCTTTCATACATCTGCTCAAGGCAAGCTTATTTTTGGATATTCCTCAGCTCTGAATTGCACTAAAGAAATATTGTGCTTAGGATTATAAATCTAGAGGAGGCAATGTGAGTGTCTTCTTACAAAGTGCTAATAGGTAGTCTGAGCATATGCTTATAAACTTGGGTCACAAATTTCAGGGTGGCAAAACTTGGTTTTATCACTTTATATGAGACATCCAGATAGTCACTATGGGAAAAACAGATGTCTTGAGTTAGTTCATAGTACATCATTCATTATTTTTCAAGTTATCAGGTAGTAAAACTGACTTTTTAATGTACAGTGCAATGAATTGTATTTTAAATTTTATGTTTAAAGTGGAGTCACTGTAATCTTTTCAGGGCTAAATGCCTCTAAAGGGTTTAATCCAGCCCTGTACCTCACAAATTTATAGGTTAAAAGAAGAACTGAAGTTGGATAATATTCAATATATCTCTCTACCATCTTTCACTTTACATTAAAACAAATTTAGAAATAGGGTACTGAACTATGAGCCTCCGTTTTCTTTCTTGTGTCACATGGTAACCTATGGTAATGAGCACATTGCAAGATAAATGAATATAAGAAATAATTTCCAGGAATTCCCTGGCACTCCAAGGGTTAGGACTAGGCACTTTCAGACTCGTGGCCTGGGTTTGATCCCTGGTTGAGGATCTAGGATTCTGCAAGACATGCCAGGACAGCTAAATTAAAGGAAAGAAAGAAATTTCCAGAATTTTCAAAGACAACTGGCTCTGAAATGTGGAAGATTTCCTATTTGCCTTTAATCCA
>SJYV01011714.1:31047-52000 GCA_006410875.1 Neotragus pygmaeus
CTTGAGAGTCTCTTGGACAGCAAGGAGATCTAACCAGTCCATCCTAAAGGAGACCAGTCCTGGGTGTTCATTGGAAGGACTGATGCTGAGGCCGAAACTCCAATACTTCAGCTACCTCATGCGAAGAGTTAGCTCATTGGAAAAGACCCTGATGCTGGGAAGGATTGGGGGCAGGAGGAGAAGGGGACAACAGAGGATGAGACGGCTGGATGGCATCAGTGACTCGATGGACATGAGTTTGAGTGAACTCTGGGTGTTGGTGATGGACAGGGAGGCCTGGCATGCTGCAATTCATGTGGTCGCAAAGAGTTGGACACGACTGCGCAACTGAACTGAACTGACAATGAAATATAAAAACTGTATACTCTCTCAAAAAATACTTGAGTCTTATGGTAAAGACAAACACAATTGCAGAAAATTACTTTGAAATATGGTAAATAAGGATGAAGGAGAACTATGGGATCACAAAATAAATACTTTTAGTGTCAGAAAAGCTTCCCAGAAGAAGTAATATCTAAGTGGGGATGTAAAAGGTCTGTAGGAATTAATCTCACTAGAGAACAGCTATCTCAGGTAGAGAGGGCAGTATTTGTTTATAAAGGCACAAAACTTTACGATAGCATGCCTTTCTGGTTGTATTTATCAGTAATTCTTCATGACTACAATTTATTCTCCACAGGCAAGATAAGAATAGTGAAAGAAGTGTGAGGATGAAAATAGGACAAATTAACTACACTCAGAAGTATCATAGGATCTATAATTTTGAGCAATAAGATCCATAAAATATTGTAAGAAGAGGTATGATATAATCAGAATATAGTCTTAGATGGGTCACTTTTGTGGTGGTATGGAAATATAGATAGGAAAGAATAAAGACTGAATGCTGTTGCCATGATCAAATGAGAGATGATGATAAACTGAGCTAAAGCACTGTAATGGGAATGTAGAAAAGAGGACATGTTCAAGAGATATTTAGAAAGTTGAACTGCTAGTACATGTAATCATAGAGTTACGATACAAATATGGGAAGTGCTGTAATAATAACAAATACAAAATACTATGTAAAAGAGAAAGCTTTATCATTTGTCTGGAAGGGCTGGCAGAAACTCTAATGAAGGTGAGCTTTGGTTACCCCAGGCACAGGAAATACCACATGCTAGGACACAAATAAGGAGTGGAAGTAATTGTGTGTTCAAGTGAGTAGCTTTGTGTGCGTGTGTTTCAGCAACACTTTCCCCAACTAAATCTTTCTCTAAATCTTAATATTTAAAATAGAAGTGATGAACAAATTCCTCAGGAAGTTTAAATAGATTGGCAAAAAATTCCACTGTTTGCAGGACTCTGTAGCATCCTACCCTGTGAGTTCCTATGGAAACCAGTTGAAAATGGCTGGAGTAGAACTTTATCTACTCAAGTCCAAAGCATTAAGCTAGGCCTAGAAGTAGATTGTTAGACCACTCAGAAAGATATTGCATGAGCTGCCTCTGATAGGTCAGTTGTCCCCTGAATCTCAGCTGTGTCCTATATACTACCTAAAGCACTTAGTGTCCTGTGCTGTGCTGTGCTTAGTCGTTCAATTGGGTCCAACTCTTTGCGACCCCATGGACGGTAGCCCACCAGGCTCCTCTCTCCATGGGGATTCTCCAGGCAAGAATATTGGAGTAGGTTACCATGCCCTCCTCCAGTGGATCTTCCCAACCCAGGGATTGAAGCCAGGTGTCCCACATTGCAGGAGGATTCTGTACCAGCTGAGCTACCAGGGAAGCCCACTTAAAGCACTTCAAAGAGATTTATTTAACTTCTGTAAAGGAGAATCAGCAAATCCGTAAATGGGTAACTTTGTGATTCTCATCCTCCCCTTTTCTGTACTGAGTTCCTTTGTCTAAAGAGCCAGTGGCATTTCTGCAGCCCTCCCCCACCTCTGTACCATCATCTGCACTTGAGTCTGAATATAAGTGAATGAATCCCTTGTCCCAATGACATGAGCAATGCATGCATGTTGAGTTCTAGACTGAGTATGTGGTAGTGGTGGTGGTTTAATTGTTTTAGTCGTGTCTGACTCTATGTGACCCCATGAACTGTAGCCTGCCAGGTTCCTCTGTCCATGGAATTCTCTTTGCAAGAATACTGGAGTGGGTCGCCATACTCTCTTCCAGGGGATCTTCCTGACCCAGGGATCTAACTTGTGTCTCTTACGTGTGCTGCATTGGCCAGCGGGTTCCTTACCACTAGTGCCACCTGGGAAACTAGATTGAGTATATGACCTTTTAAAAAATCGTATTATAGTGTCTTGATGGAGCCACTAGGGATATTGCCTTCCTTCTTACTCCAGTCTCCTGCTTTACACATTATTCTGTCCTGTGGGTCAATGTTGTTTCAACTGGGTACCCATTCTTCTAGGATACACGAAGACTTCAAAGCGTTACACAGGCAGGTTTTGTTTGTGTCTGTTTTAAACCAATTTCCAGATTTTTTATTTCCATGGGTACTCTTTCTTGAGCTTGATCTGTGTGAGAATAAACCTCATGGTCCTACTTCCCCACCTCCCCTTCTCCCACTTTACAAAAGAAAAGCATGTCTCTAACTCAGGTCAAAGCTCACCTTGGTGTGTGGTCCCAAGGTATAAATACCTCCTGGACATCAAAGAGACCACTGGAAATATTGGTGTTGATATTGAGAAAATATATTACTTCAATGGTGTGATAACAAATCCTTTTGTAAACTAAGTACAGCTGGCCCCTTCTATCCACAGATGTGGAAACTGTAGGCTATGGAGGGCTGATTGTAGTTTTTTAATGCCTTTAAAAAAAATCAGAGGAGAGCCCTACCATGTTGTCATTTGATAAGTCATTATATACAATTTTGATAGATCATCATTATGTAATTTTTTGAGATAGTATTCAGAAAATGTTCAATAATGTTACTATTGTAACTAAACTCTGTTCATCCCCCAGTCACATACATAAACAAGATTTCTCAATACTTAAATGTACTGAAAATGCTAAACTTGGTATCATTCTAACAATAAGTAACATTTATCCACAGAGAAAGGAATTACTTTTTTTAAAAAATCCCCTTCCATCATATTAAGAGATGTATTGCCAATAATAGTCTATTTTATGTTTATTAATTATAAAGTTATACATATATTTGTGTTATTTTAATCATGTACTGATTATAATGAAAATAATCCCAAAGGCTCAGAGCTTTATAGTCACAGGAAGCAAGCGTATTTACAATGTAAGTTTATGTTTGTTTCTGTGGCAGAGATTAGGCTGCAATGATCAAAGATTTTCATTAAAAAATATATTACATTAGGATAAAATTCTGTGGCATGACTAGAATGAAATTAAGAGTTCAAGAGAAAAAGGTAAAATATTTGACTATTTAAAAGGAGTTAATTTGTCTTTTTAAAAATTTTATTGGAGTATACTTGATTTACAATGTTGTATTAGTTTCAGGTATACAACATAGTGATTCAGTTATACATATACCGTCCCTGGAAACATTTACAAGCAGCTGCTATGAGTGTTGGCTGCTGAGGGCTCACAGCTGCCCCTCTTCTCTGGAGAACTGCTGTGGGCTGATAGGAGATACTCACTAAGAAGGTTACACTCCAGTCTGGAAGGCGCAGATATCTAGATTAACTGATAAGAGCTTCAGAAGGCTGGTCACCAGGGAACAATACCACTGTGTGGTTCATGCCACCAATCAGTATGCAGCTGTCCTTCCCAGCTCTAAAACTAAGCACACTCATCTCCTCCTTGTTGATCTATTCTATCTAGCATCTTTCCCCTCAAACAATCCAGTTTTAGATATACTGAAATGTGTTCAGTAAATACTCCCTCCCAACACCAGCCCCTTAGAATTTCATACAATAACTGGTATCTTAAAGAATCCTCTAGCAACCTTAATCTATCACCATCTGAGTTGATGTTCCTGCCTATATTCAAATGGCCTTGAACTTGGGGAACCCCGAGCACAGAGGAGAAATAATTGCTTGTGAAGCATTCATTCATGTCTTCATTCATTGAAAAATGCATTTTGAACACTCAGTATGTCAGGGACTGTTCTAGGCTCTCAGGATAGGTATATCAGTGAACAAAAGATCCTTGCTCTCATGGAGCTTACATTCTAGAATGGGGAAACAAGACAAAAAACATAGTAAAGAAGAAAATTAAATATTGGAAGGAACTGCTGTAGAAAAAGAAAAAAATTAGAAAAAGAAAAGATAGAGCAAGGACAGAGGTGGGAGAAGGAGGCTGTGTGAATAAAAAGGTTCATCATATTAAATTGATGCAAAATAATATCTTCATTCACAGCATTTTTACCAGGCTTAGCTTTTGAAGTTTTGAACTTAAAAAAATTTTTTAAACACTTCATGCATTGATTTATTTCAACAGCTTTATTGAGATATATTACACATATTGTAGAAGGCACTCTTAAGTGTACATTCTTTTAAAATATTTCAATATATTTGTAGATATGTGCAATCATCACCACAATTTTTGTTTGTTTTGGTATCCAACAGCATGTGGGATCTTGTTCCCCAACCAGGGATCAGACCTGTGTCCCCTGCATTGGAAGTGTGGAGTCTTAATCACTGGACCACCAGGGAAAAACTAGCCTCCTCCTAAATTAATATTACACTAATAGGCATAGGACCTATTTGAATTTGAGCAAACTCTGGAAGATGGTGGAAAGGGAAACCTGGCGTGCTGCAGTCCATGGGATCACAAAGAGTCAGACACGACTGAGCAACTGAACAACAACAAGGCATAGGACACTGATGCTAGGCCCCAAGTCCCACATTCAGAAGTTTTCCATTTCTTCAATAGATTTAAATATCCTCTCTCTGATTATTGTGGATTGCAAAAGCACAAAACTTTTTATATTCATCATTATTTGCTCTTTGTCATCCACAATTGTTTTCTATCACAGAAGGAGTTACCCCATTAAATACTGGTCATTTCTCACCAATTTCAATGTTTTATTCTCTACTTTTATTTTTGTCATGACTATACTAATCTTGTGACATAACACTGTCTACATTTCTACTCATGATGACACGGGTTAGAGTTGCCAGTTTTAGCAAATACATTTAAATTTAAGTGGGAATTTCAGAGAAACAAGTTTTTCTCTGTAAGTATGTCCTGTGCTATATGTAGAACATAGTTATACTTTGTATTTATATTATATATAAATGTATACAATTGTATATATAAATATATAATAGAGAGAATAGTTATATTTATACTAAAAATGATTTGTTGTTTATATGAAATTCAAATTTAAGTGGGTATCCTATGTTTTATCTGGCAGTCCCATGCATGATTCAATTAACTTCATCAGGTTGATTGACTATTAATATCTATGATGCAATGTTATTATATACAAAGCACTTATTCTCAAATTATAATCCTAAAACCAGCAGCATCAGCATTACCTGGGAATTTGTTATGAATGCAAATTCCTGGGTTCACCTCAGGCAAAACAAATGAATCAGAAACTCTGGGCTTGGGGCCCAGAAATGTGTTTTAGCAAGCCCATCAGGTAATTCTGGTGTATACTAAAATTTGAAAACAACTGATATAATCACTTATGTGAAGAATCTTTTTTAAAAAATGATACAAATAGACTTAACTACAAAACAGAAATACGGGGATTCACAGACTTAGAGAAGGAATTTATGTTTACTGGGGGGATGGGGGTGGAGAGGAGCATAAATTGGGATATTGGGATTGACATATATACACTACTATATGTAAAATAGATAACTAATAAAAATCTACTATGTAGCCCAGGGATCTCTACTCAATACTTGGTAATGGCCTATATGGGAAAGCTAAAAACGAGTAGATATATGTATATGCATAACTGATTCACTTTGCTGTACACCTGACACTAACACAACATTATAAATAAACTATACTTTAATATAAAATAAATTTTTTAACTAAAAAAATTATAAGAAAACATCTTATATATACAGTTCTGTTACTGTCCTGCCCAGATCTCACTGGTACACCCGCCAGGCAGCTGCTGAAATCCCACATTTGTCACCCTTTCTTGGGAGAATTGTCCTCAGCTGTCAGAGCTGAGTCTCCCAGGCAGCTGTGCTCCAGATTGGGGGTGGCACATCACTTCTTTTTGTATTTTTAATTGGGGTGTAACTGCTTTACAGTGTTGTATTTGTTTCTGCCATACAACAATATGAATCAACCATAGGTTATACATACATCCCCTGAACTTCTGAATCCCACCAAGGGTTCCCTGGTGGCTCAGACGGTAAAGAGTCTGCCTGCACTGTAGGAGACCTGGATTTGATCCCTGGGTCACCAAGATCCCCTGGAAAAGGAAATGGCAACCCATTCCAGTATTCTTGCCTGGAAAAGCCCATAGATGGAGGAGCTTGGCAGGCTACAGTCCATGGGGTTGCAAAGAGTCAGACACAACTGAGCAGCTTCACTTAAATGCTTTCTGTCATACAACAATATGAGACAACCATAGGTGTATATATATATATCCCCTGGCCTGTAACTTCTGAACCACTGATAGAGGTGTGAAAGGCTGACTTCTTGACAAAAATGGGAGAACTCTGCAGTGTGGTTTATGCTCCAGAATCCTAATCCCATGGATCAGATCAAGGCTTGGCTTTAATCTGAGACCACATCTTTTCCCAGTTCTTTTTCCTTTTATCCTGCTTCTCTGATTCATTGACAGGTGTTTCCTAAAGAGCATTCTCTCGACACATTATTCACAACCAAATCCCTGCTTCTGCAGAATCTGCCACAAGATGAATGGGGTTGATACTGTTCATAAAATACTGCAACATTAGGTGTAAACACAGCACATTCAGCGGGTAGACTAAATGTCTGTGTGTTAGTCGCTCAGCCGTGTCTGACTCTTTGTGACCTCATGGACTGTAGCCTGCCAGGCTTCTCTGTCCATGGAATTCTCCAGGCAAGAATACTGGAGTGGGCCGCCATTCCCTTCTCCACATGTAACCACGGATACTCTTTGAAGACAAGGAAAAACCACTGCAATATTTTAAGCATCAGGTNTCACTGGGACTCTGAGGAGAAAGGTGAGTGGACTTCTCCAACACTACACAGTAATTGAGCAATGAAGCTGGTATTATAAACAAAGTCTGGCTCGTCATTTCAGGCTAAGCTGCTTTATTATTTGTTAGGATCCCCTGCAGAATCTTGACATCACAAAACAAATTTAGAGATATTTAGAAAAAACTTTTATTTGAAAAAAAATTTAAAAGTTTTATAAGGTAAATGTGTAAGAACTTTATGAGGTTGAAGGTAATTAATCACCTTTCAAGCTCTAAAACATTAGTGATCAAAATCACTACGAGGGACCCAAGAAGAATTTTATCTAAGATCGTCAATGGTCAAAAGCAGCTACAGCTGGAGGACTTCTAGAATTCTTCATTCTTGGTGAAAGATATTTTCATTTCGTGCCGGGAGCTGTTATTTCTCCAGCACTCAGATTACTTTATGAGCTTTTTGCTTTGCAAATAAGTAGTTTTTTTTTTTTTCTCTTAATGGAATGAAATAATACACTGTAACAGCTCATTATCAAATTAAAATGCAGAAACAACCTTGGCTCATAGTTTAAATCTGCCACTGTAGAAATTATAAAGAAGAAAAAAAATAACTATATAGTATATAAAGTGAAGTTTGTTACCCACTGAAAAAACTCTGAAGAGACTTTAATACATTCAAGGATTTCAACTTTAGTAAAATATTCAAATCATGAATAACATACAAATGAAGTAAGACAGTTCGTATTTCTTGAAATTCAGACTGCTCAAAAGGCTTTGAAATCTCAGAATATAGATAGAACAGTTTCCCTATCTATAGATGTCTATGAATATGAAGTCACTTAGCAGTCATTTAGCAAACTAAAAAATAAAAGCAAAACGTTACTACTGGATACTTGTAGATGAATGGAACAGATGGACTGGTATCAACGAGTGGGAAAAGAGGTTGACTCTAGAGATGGAAAGAAACAATTATGTAGAACATCACCAATTCAAAGCCTCATATTCTATCTAGAACAGTGCATACTACATCATTATTTTTTGAAAAAAATATAAAGATATTCATAAAAGGGCTTCCTCTATGGCTCAGAGAGTAAAGCATCCACCTGCAATGCAGGAGGCCCAGGTTTGATCCCTGAATCAGGAAGATCCCCTGAAGAAGGAAATGGCAACTCATTTCAGTATTTTGCCTGGAAACTCCCAAGGACAGAGGAGAGGATTCAAAGAGTAAAAGATTCATGATTTTGGACTATGACATCTGAATGTGCTAAAGAAAACATTGCAGGGAAATAAAAAATAACACTGTTGGTAAGCCATGTAATGTGACAATTTGGCTATCTGCTTGGTTGAGTATAAAGCTTTATGTGTTTTCCCAACGGAGCCCAAATATTTAGCATGAGAACAAAACTGGTAGTACTTTAAAAGAAAATGCTATTTTAAGGCCTTTGTAATTATTTATAGTCTGCCCTGTGAATGCCTCACAAGTCTAAATCAGAAGACCATACTTTAAAAAAAAAAAAAATTGTTGTTTGCTCCTAATCATCTGATTTTGGAAAGTACACAATTCTGGGGATTTTATGTGATTATTTTTGATATTACTAAAACACTGTGGGTGGATCTTTAATGCCAATTGACAATTAATACAATTATCTAAAATGACCCAAGCAAAGTCTGCAAGCAATAAATGCTGGAGGGGGTGTGGAGAAAGGGGAACCCTCTTACACTGTTGGTGGGAATGTAAACTAGTACAGCCACTGTGGAAAACAGTGTGGAGATTCCTTAAAAAATTGCAAATAGAACTGCCTTATGACCCAGCAATCCCACTGCTGGGCATACACACCAAGGAAACCAGAATTGAAAGAGACACATGTACCCCAATGTTCATCGCAGCACTGTTTATAATAGCCAGGACATGGAAACAACCTAGATGTCCATCAACAGATGAATGGATAAGCAAGCTGTGGCATATATACACAATGGAGTATTACTCTGCCATTAAAAAGAATAAATTTGAATCAGTTCTAATGAGATGGATGAAACTGGAGCCTATTATACAGAGTGAAGTAAGCCAGAAAGAAAAACACCAATACAGCATACTGACACATATATACGGAATTTAGGAAGATAGTAATGATGACCCTGTATGTGAGACAACAAAAGGACACAGACATAGACAATGGACTTTTGGCCTCAGAGGGAGTAGGAGAGGGCGGGATGATCTGGGAGAATGGCATTGAAGAATATATACTATTATGTAAGAAACGAATCACCAGTCTATGTTTGATACAGAATGCAGGACGCTTGGGGCTGGTGTACGGGGATGATCCAGAGAGACGTTGTGGGGTGGAAGGTGGGAGGGGGACTCGGGATTGGGAGCTTGTGTGCACCTGTGGTGGATTCGTGTCGATGTATGGCAAACCCAATAGAGTATTGTAAAGTTAAATTTAAAAATAAATAAATTTAAAAAAAAATAAAAAAAAAATGACCCAAGCAAAAAGCTCATTCTTATCTGTATTTATAAAGCATTTTACCCTGCTCATCAATGCTGAAGTTGCAGTAGCAAGATGGCGTCTTAAATTTTTGATGCTAATAAATTTGATGTTAAACTCACTATGTCTTAGAACATTAAGTATTATAAGTGGGACAGGAATAAGCATCTATTAACCGCCTTATTGGGAGAGTAAGTTGGTGCAGCCCCTGTGGAAAACAGTTTGGAGGTCCCTCAGAAAACTAAAAATAGGATTACCATATGACCCAACAACCCCACTCTTGGGTATATACCCACACAAAACTATAATTCAAAAAGATATATGCACCCTTATGTTCAAAACAGCACTATTCACAATAGCCAAGACATGAAAACAACATAAATATCCATCAGTAGATGAATAGATAAAGAAGATATGGTATATACAATGGAATATTACTCAGCCATAAAAAAGAATGAAATAATGCTATTTTCAGCAACACAGATGGACCTAGAGAGTATCATGCTAAGTGAAGTAAGCCAGACAGAAAAAGACAAATACCATGTGATGTAACTTATATGTGGAACCTAAGTGGTAGTCAATTGTGTCCTCTTTGCGATCCCATGGACTGTAGCCTGCCAGGCTCCTTTGGCCATGGAATTCTCCAGGCAAGAATACTGAAGTGCCCTTCTCCAGGGGATCTTCCTGACCCAGTGATTGAAATCGTGTCTCCTGCATTGCAAGCAGATTCTTTACCGTCTGAGCCACCTGGGAAGCCCTTATGACACTAATGAACCTATCTATGAAACAGAAATAGACTCATGGACATAAAGAACAGACTGCGTGGTTGCCAAAGGGGAGGGGGTTGGGGGAGAGACTAAGTGTGAGGTTGAGGTTAGCAGATGTAAGCTTTTATATATAGAATGGATCAATAACAAGGTCCTATTGTATAGACAGGGAAATACATTCAATATTCACCATAATGGAAAATAATATTTTTTAAAAGAATGTGTGTATGTGTATATATATATATATATATATATACACAAGTGTGTGTGTGTGTGTGTGTGTGTGTGTGTGTGTGTGTATACCACCTGATTTCATAAGGGAGGAACTCAAGCCCACAGAGATGAAACGATGTGCTATATATCACAGAAGTAAATGCTGATACAGTGGGAATACAACTAGGTCTCCAGTTTTCCAGTGCAGTGTACTTCTGACTTCAAGAGATTGTCTCAAATTTTAATTGGTTATTGCCAAAAGTATACAATGATCTTTTTTACAGAACTTTCTGATTTTAAAGTGATAGGAAGAGTAACAATTCACTGACCACCTGGTAGGTGGCCCCTCTCTGTGCTAATCACCTTATTAATATTTGGACGAACTGACATCATTGGCAACATCATGTCTTCTGACCAATGAACACGATATATCTCTCCATCTTTCATTTCAGGCAATATTCAACTTCTTTTCGCAGCTAAGTAAAATCATTTCACACTGAAAGCACTCTTTTCTTGGCTTCATTTATTTCAGTTTTTCAGAACAGTTGCTAGGCCATTCTGCTCTCATTTTAAGATGGAATGATAACCAGTAAGAATTCAGGGAAATACAATGTGTTTATTCAGAGGAACACAATTGGCTCTAAATTAAGATCAGTTCATTTCAGTCGTTCAGTCGTGTCTGACTCTTTGTGACCCCATGAATCACAGCACGCCAGGCCTTCCTGTTCATTACCATCTCTCAGAGTTCACTCAGACTCACGTCCATCGAGTCCATGATGTCATCCAGCCATCTCATCCTCGGTCGTCCCCTTCTCCTCCTGCCCCCAATCCCTCCCAGCATCAGAGTCGTTTCCAATGAGTCAACTCTTTGCATGAGGTGGCCAAAATACTGGAGTTTCAGCTTTAGGATCATTCCTTCCAAGGAAATCCTAAATTAAGATACTTCTATGATATTCACTATAAAAGATTTTCAGGAAAAAATATTATAACCTGATATTTAATTTTTAACATCTTTATTAGGATGTAATTTGACATGCCATAAACCAGATACAATAAATTTTACAATTAAGTTCTGACACATGTGCATACACATGAAATCATCACCACAAACAACATAGTAGACAGGACTTCCCTCATGGTTCAGTGGTAGAGAATCTGCCTGCCAGTGAAGCAGACGCAGGTTTGATACCTGATCCGGGAAGATTCCACATGCTGAGGAGCAACTAAGCCCTTACACCACAACTACTGAGCCTTGCTCTAGAGCCTGGGAGCCACAACTACGGAGCCCACGTGCTGCAACTACTGAAGTCTGCTCACCCTAGACCCTATTCTCCATAAGAGAAGCCACCACAATGAGAAGCCCATGCACCACAACTAGAGTACCCACCAGTCACTGCAGAAGAGCCCAGGCTGCAACAAAGACCCAGCACAGCCAAAAAAATAAATATATTAAATAAATAAATAACACTTTTAAAAAACATTGTTGCTGTTCAGTCTTTAAGTCATGTCTGACTCTTTGCAACCCCATGGACTGCAGCACACCAGTCTTCCCTGTCCTTCACCATCTCCTACAGTTTGCTCAGACTCATGTCCATTGAGTCAATGATGCCATCCAACCATTTCATCCTCTATCATCCCCTTCTCCTCCTGCCCTCAATCTTTTCCAGCATCAGGGTCTTTTCCAGTGAGTCAGCTCTTCATATCAGGTGGCCAAAGTATTGGAGCTTCAGCTTCAACATCAGTCCTTCCAATAATATTCAGGGTTGATTTCCCATAGAATTGACTGGTTTGATCTCCTTGATGTCCAAAGGACTCTCAAGGATCTTCTCCAGCACCACACAGAGGAAAAATATAGCACTCCTGAAAAGTTTTCTTGGCACCCTTTGTAATCCTTTCCTAACACTCAATCCCACCTAACACTCAGACAGGCAACAATTGATCTGCTTTTGTTCACTGCAGGCTTATTTGCATATTATAATATTTTATACAAACATGGAATCATACAGTCTGAATTCACTTTTTGGCTAGCTCATTTCACTAAGCATAATTATTTCGAGTTCCATTCAAGTTTTTGCATGTATGAAAATTTCATTTCTTAATACTGAATAGTGTTACACTGTAAGATATATCACTTTGTTTATCCTTTCATTTGTTGAAGGATTTTAGGATGTTTCTTGTTTGGGGCTATCTTACAGATAAAAATGTTATGAACATTTGTGTAAAAGAATTTTCATGGACATAATTCTTTAATTTTTCTTGAATAATTGCTTAAGAGTTTAATGGGTATATAATATGTTAAGTGTATGTTTAATATTTTAAGAAGCTGCCAAATTGGTTTCCAAAGTGATTTTACATTTTGTATCCCCACAAGCAGTATATGGGCGTTCAGGTTCCTCCACATCCTTGTCAACACTTTGTATGGCCAGTCATTTTCATTCTAATACAGGCATACCCCAGAGATAATTGTGGGTTAAGTTCTAGACTACTAGATTAATAAAGTAAATATCATAATAAAGTTAGTCACAGAAATTTTTAGTTCCCCAGTGCATATAAAAGTTGTGTTTGCAGTATACTATAGTTTACTAAGTTTGCAACAGATTATTAAAATATGTTAAAAAATTAAAATATTTTGTTGCAAAAAAATGCCAACCATCACCCAAGCCTGCAGTGAGTCCTAATATTTTTACTGGGAGATGATCTTGCCTTATGTTCATGGCCACTGACTGATCAGGGTGGTAGTTGCTGAAGACTGGGATGGCTGTGGAATTTTGTTTAAAAAATGGTTAAATGAAGTTTGCTAAATTGACTCTTTTGCTGAAGTATAGTTGACTTACAATGTTGTGTTTATTTCTGCTGTACAGCAAAATGATTCAGTTTTACATATATATATATATATTCTTTTTAACATTCTTTTCTATTATGGTTTATCATAGGATATTAAATATAGTTCTCTCTGCTATACAGTAGGAACTTATCGTTTTTGACTGACTCTTTCACTCAAATACTTAGAGGCCACTATAGGGTTCTTAATCGGCCTAGTTTTAATGTTGTTGTATTTCAGGGAATGCGAAGGCCCCGGAAGAGGGAGAGAGCTGGGGGAACATCTGGTCGATGGACCAGTCAGAACACACAAAACGTTTACTGGTTAAGTTCACCATCTCATATGGGCATGGTTTGTGGTGCCCCCCTCCCCCACCAAAAATTACAACCATAATATCAAAGATGACTGATCACAGATCACCATATCAAATATAAAAGTAATAAAAAATTGAAATATTTTGAAACTTACCAAAATGAGACAGACATGAAGTGGAAAAGTGGCACCCTTAGACTTGCTGGACACAGGGTTACCACAAACCTTCAATTTGTAAAAAGAGCAGGATCTAAAAAATGCAATAAAATGAAACACAATAAAGTGAGGTATGTCCATGGATGTGTGGTGGTACCTTATTTTGTGGTTTTAATATTCATTTCTTTGATGACTAATAATGAGTATATTTTCATTTGTCTATTTGCCATTCACATGTTTTCAAATCTTACCCACATTTAAATTTGGTTGTTTGTTATTCTGCATGCAAGTCTTTATCACCTAAGTACAAAATTTTCACCCAGTCAGTGGCTTGTCTTTACATTCTTTTAACAGTGTCTTTCAAAGAGCAGAATTTAAAATTTTTGATGAAACCCATTTTATCAACTTTTGGCTTTTACGGATTGTAAATACTTTTGGTGTCATACCCCCCCCAGTAATGCCCTAAATGTCTCCACTATGTGCTGCCTTAACAGTATGTGTTTACAGCTTTTTCTTCTTTATGTGGCACAAATATTTTGTTACATCAGTTCAGTTCAGTTGCTCAGTTGTGTCCAACTCTTTGCAACNCAACTTTTGGCTTTTACGGATTGTAAATACTTTTGGTGTCATATCTAAGAAATATTTTCTGAATCCAAGGATGCCAAACTTTTCTCCTATGATTTCTTCTAGAAATTTTATATATTGAGGTTCTACATTTAGGTCTATGAACTATTTGGGGTAAAATTTCATTTATGACAAAGGTGTGGACCCACATTAATGCTTTTGCATATATATGTTTAATCATTCCAGCACAACTGGGGGAAAAAAACTATTCTTTCTCTACTGAACTGCATTTGATCCATTGTTGAAAGTCAGCAGTATATATATGTATGGGCTTATTTCTTAACTCTATTCTGTTCCATTGACCTACATGTTTATAAAGATAAACAAGTGCAAAGATACTAGTACCATAAGGTTTTGATTATTATAAATTTATAATGAATCTTGAAAACAGATACTATTACTACTCAAACTTTGCACTTTTTTCAAAGGTGTTTTAGCTAGTCCTTTGTCTTTCCAGATGAACTTGAATATAATATATGGATCTTAAACATCAATTTGGAGAAAATTGACAAAATGACAAAAATGAGTCTTCTGGTCAATAAACATCATATATCTATTTATAATTGCTTTAATTTTGTTTTGTAGTTTTCAGTATACTAGTCTTTAGCATCTTTTGTTAGATTTACACCTATGTATTTCATGTCCTTTTATGCTCTTGTCAATGGTATTGTTTTATTTAAATACAATTTCCAATTGTTAGTTACTAGTGTATAGAAAAAACATTGATGTTTCTATTACTTTGTATCCTGCANCTAGTCTTTAGCATCTTTTGTTAGATTTACACCTATGTATTTCATGTCCTTTTATGCTCTTGTCAATGGTATTGTTTTATTTAAATACAATTTCCAATTGTTAGTTACTAGTGTATAGAAAAAACATTGATGTTTCTATTACTTTGTATCCTGCAATGTTGTTAATGCATTTTTTTATATCTAGTAGCTTTTTTGTAGTTTTAATATCTTCTATANGATCCAACCAGTCCATTCTGAAGGAGATCAGCCCTGGGTCTTCTTTGGAAGGACTGATGCTGAAGCTGAAACTCCAATACTTTGACCACCTCATACAAGGAGTTAAAACACTTGGCACAAAGGAAATTGTAGTTCCAGATGGTTTTTTTTTTTTTTTCCCCTGAGTTCTTTTGCTAAACATTCAAGGAAGAAATAGTGCCAATCTTACACAAACCCTTCCAGAAAATACAAAAAGTGAGTCTATCTTCCAATTCATGTTAGGAGATATAACAGAAAAATCACACCAAAGCAGTTAAAGAGGCAAAGAAGACTTTGTTCAAGACTACTGCAATAGAGTAGAGTGATTCAAAATGACAGGTGGGAGGATTTTTAATAGCTGGGATGAGATAATGGGAAAGTACTGGAGGGTGTTACTGGGGAGGTAGGTCAATGTGACTAGGCTATGTGTTTGCTAATTTCTCACACAGGCTGGAGAACAGGGGCCTCCATCTTTCTTGATGATCNGGTGGGAGGATTTTTAATAGCTGGGATGAGATAATGGGAAAGTACTGGAGGGTGTTACTGGGGAGGTAGGTCAATGTGACTAGGCTATGTGTTTGCTAATTTCTCACACAGGCTGGAGAACAGGGGCCTCCATCTTTCTTGATGATCGCATTTCAAAAGGACAACTCCCTGGTTCTAGAGAAAGACATTTCTGGGTTGCAGTAGATTTACATCTCTGAATGGCAAAGTAAACATTCATGATCACAGATTTTCTAAAATAAATGCTTTAAGAAAAGAGAGGTCAGAAAACAGACACATAGATCAGTGGAACAGGGTAGACAGCCCAGAAATAAACCCATACACTTATGGTCAATTAATCTACAACAAAGGAGGTAAAAATATACAATGGAGAAAAAACAGCCTCTTAAGTGGTTGGACAGCTACATGTTAAAGAATGAAATTAGAACATTCTCCAATGCCTTGTTAAAAAATAAATTCAAAATACGTTATAGACGTAAATATAAGACCAGATACTGTAAAACTAGTAGAGGAAAACATAGGCAGGTGCTCACTTCAGCAGCACATAAACTAAAATTGAAAAACATAGGCAGAACACTCTTTGACATAAATTGCAGCGATATTTTAAATCCATCTCCTAAAGTAAATAAAATAAAGAAACAAATGGTACCTGATTAAACTTAAAAGCTTTTCCACAGCAAAGAAAGTTGTATACAAAACCAAAAGCCTATTGAATGGGAGAAAATATTTGCAAATGATATGACTGATAAGGGATTAATATCCAATATGTATAAATAGCTCACATAACTTAACATCAAAAAACCAAACAACCAGATTAAAAAATAGGCAAAAGAAGTAAATAAACATTTTTCCAAAGAGGAAATGCAGGTGGCCAATAGGCACAAGAAAAGGTCCTTAACATTGCTACTCCTCAGGGAAATGCAAATCAAACTCATCATGAAATATCACTTGATTTTACCTGCCAGAATGACTGTTATCAAAAAGACCAAAATAGCAATTGTTGACGTGGAGAAAAAAGGAACCTTCATACACTATTGGTGGGAATGTAAATTGCTGCAGCCACTGTGAAAAACAATATCAAGGTTTCTCAAGAAACTAAAACAAGACTGACACAAGACTGACCATATGATTCAACAGTTCCATTTGGATATATATCTTAAAAAAACAAACAAACACTAATTTAAAAAGATATATTCATTCAGTGTTCCTAGCAGCATTATTTATAATTGCCAAGATTGTATGGAAGCAGCCTAAGTGTCTATCATCAAATGAATGAATAAAGATGTGTTGTGTGTATATATATACAATGGAATACCACTCAGCCATGCTCAAACTACCACACCACTGCATTCATCTCACATGCTAGCAAAGTAATGCTCAAAATTCTCCAAGCCAGGCTTCAATAGTACGTGAACCATGAACTTCCAGATGGTCAAGCTAGATTTAGAAAAGGCAGAGGAACCAGAGATCAAATTGCCAACACCCGTTGGATCATCAAAGAAGCACGAGAGTNATATTAAGTCGTGTTGCTGAAGCTGGTTTCATGAGACTGGCTTACCATTTGGTCAATCACTGAGGGAAACTAATCACATGAGATTTTCAGCCTGGAGGAATCTCTCCCTTCTCTGAAGATACATTCTCTTTCATTTGTATGGCATTTATCCCTTCATGCTGTGTATTATAGTTGTTTGTGGTTTATCTTCCCTATTTGATAATAAAAACTCTGTGAGATCTCAGCAGGGCCCATGTCTACTCATCCTAATCCCCTTGTCCAGAATTTTATATTGCAAATTGTAAATTCTTGATAAATATTTGCTGAGTGAATGAATGTGTAGACTGTTTCTATTTTGTGCTAACTACAGCTATACAATGATCCTACCCAGATGTGTGGGACTTTCAAGCAAACAGAAAGGACTTTCTCCCTTTTTCTTCACTCACAATAAAAGACAGTTCTGTTATCCAAAAGTACTTGGATGCAGAAAGAAAGAGGAGAAAGATTTTGGCATTTTAACTGACAAAGTCTAAAATATAAGTAATTCTCAGTAACTAGATTCCTGGGCCCTTGTGGATAAGTGGAGAGGTTTAGCTGAAGTTAGTATTGACTGTGAGTACAAGGTAGCCTAGAGTCGTAATACAGGCCTCTTATCATCCTCTAAGCCAAGTGGTGAAAGCTCCAGACTGGTTGGGATCTCATCCATAATTAGGTGGGTTTTAGGTCAGTGTGTTTTGCATTTTTGTAGGAAGGCTTGAATGTGGCCAGAAAAGGATGACAAACACTGAAGGACTAGAGAAGTTACTCTGGAACAAGTGGAGAAAGATTTTTTTTTAATCTTTGATATAATAACAGGATAACTCATGCAAAATAAGAAAGTGGCCATGAAAAAAGGTGGAAAGCTAATTTAGAAAAACTTCTCTGAGTCGAAAACCAAGGGAATGTAGTCAATATTCAGGAAGCTAAGGAGGGAATTTTTAATCTAGAGAGAAGTGGTCCTAGATTCCAGAACACATGAATCTTGATTCCTTAGAAATAAAGGTTGGAGGGAGAAAACATAAAAGAGAATGAGATGGATCAAGCAAAAATGGCTAAAGTTGAGGAGGAGAATTGTGGACCCCATAGGATCGGAGTAAAGGAATATGCCTAGGCCCTCTATTAGAAAATCAGATAATTATTGAAATTTGATTAATCCGTTAAACAAGGATACCAGTCATTGTACCAGTTTCTTTTGCTAGGTGATCTGATTTAATCCTCCACTAACTATTCAGGTAGACATTTTTTATCTCCTTTTTCCAGATTCTATAGATAGTGGCTCATATACAGTCATATTCAAGATCACACAGATAGGAAGAAATTAAGAGAGAATTCCAGCTCAGGGGTAATTCAGATGATTCCTGACACATGAAAGCCCAAGCTTTTTCCACTACACTTAATGAACAGAGTTGCATGGGCCTGGTTTAAATAACTATATCTATATTTACTGCTATATATTCTACTTGCTGTGCTTCCCGATGGCTCAGGAGGTAAAGAATCTTCCTGCCAATGCAGGAGATACAGGAAACTCGAGTTCAATCCCTGAGTTAGGAAGATCCCCTGGAGAAGGAAATGGCTACCCTCTCCAGTGTTCTTGCCTGGAGAATCCCACAGACAGATAAGCATGGTGGGCTACAGTCTATGGGGTCATAAAGAGTCAGACATGACTGAAGCGACTGAGCGCACACATATACATTCTATAATAACACTGGAATGTATTTAACTTCACAATAAATAAAGGTGAATAAAATCCTTCAGAGGACAGAAATCAAAAGGGAAATTAGACTATTTGAAGGCCTATGTCCCATTTCATGAGGTTGTGACAACAGGAGAAGTACATACTTGGACTCCTGCCACTTCCCCTCATCCCCTGTAGCCCTCAATCCTCTAACTCAAGGAATAGTTTAACTTAGTCACCTCTTACAGGTGAGCCTCACCTCAAATCCTGGCCCAATCCTGATTCTAAATGGGGTTGCAGGGCCAGTGTGAAGCCGGTCTCACCTCACCGGCCTCACATTGCTCAGTGAGACTGTGACCACTGAAAGAGCCACTGGAGACTTTGTTCCTTCTCTCACGTAGGCCTGCAAATAACCTGTGCTCCTTCTTCTACTTTAGCCCTTCTAATGTTGTCCTGCCTTCTCTCTCCCCTGACATCTTTGCTTCCAGCTTCAAATCCTTCCAAGGACTGGGTTTGTGGACTTTGAACTATAGTAACTCCAATGACTCACTGGTACCCAGTGCCATATCTTACAGATGCTGACCACCACCAGCACTTTCTGTGATTCTATTATTAACAATGTAATCTGTGAACTTTACAAAGCATTGTTACATTTGTTTATTTCTCCCAGTCCTCACAGTCTTGTATGCTTGGGTACAAGCATTTTCTTACCCTCATTTTAAGGATAAGAAGCCCGAAGAATTTTTACTTACCCTGGGTCACAAAAATATAAAGTAGCAGAGCTCCTTTTTCTGATTTTCTGACCAGTGCTCTTCAATCTCTGCCCTGTTGCATTCTGACTATCCTTTCTATCCCCTGGCTGATACACTTGTTTCAGATCTATCTTTGACTTCAAGTTCTCAAACATTTGCTTTTTTATTTTGTGTCTGTGGGTCCACTTCTTAAACTCATTTTCCTCTCTAGTCCAGAGATTCTCAAATTTTCTGGGATGCCTGTTAAAATGTGGCTTCTGAGGCCCCAAACCCAAGGAACGTGATTTAGTATGAGTGAAGGGAGGATGGAGGAATCACCATTTTAACAATTAGTCTAAGTGATTGTGATGGAAGGGAGTCAGAGACCACCCTTTGAGAAATGCTGTTTTAACTATTCTGAAATAAGGCTACAGGCAGACAATCCTCAAAGTGAAAACTGCTGGGGATTCTTGAGTTTCAGTGTTGTGTTGCCTTGAGTTACAGAGCTCTTACACAATGTGACGTGAATAATGTGGAACATTCAATCAACACAGTTGTTCGCTGCAATAAAATGTCAACATTTCAAGTCGTTTTTTCAAAAGCCTTCTAAAGAATCACTCCCTCTATACATGGTCCTGTTTAAAAGGAGTTACAGCTGCTCCAACTTTTGTAACTAACACTTCCAAATCTGTCTATAAAATATTTTAAATGAACAAAGTGCAGCTACAGCTATATCTGCAGTAATGTAGAACAGATCCATTGCCTTCAAAATTATAAGTCTGATTAATTAAAACTAATAGAAAACTTTACTGAATAAGAATGCAATTTTTAAGCATATAAGCAATGGAACAAATCACAAATGGAAAAATCAATAGATTTGGACTACACAAAAATGGAAAAACTTAAAGCTCAAAAGCCATTACTAAATAAGAAAACCTAAAACACAAGCCACAAACTTGGAAAAATATTTGCAACAAACATTAAAAAGGGATGATCGATTTGAAATACTAAATAGCTCACAAAAATCAAAAAGGAAAATGTGCAAAACACAAGAAAAGGGATAAAAACACATGAGACAAGTTCAAGAACC
>SJYV01011714.1:52147-68990 GCA_006410875.1 Neotragus pygmaeus
GTTCAAGAACCTAATGGCTAAATTTTTTTTAAAGATGTTCAATATTTTAAAATACTTTTTTTTGGTCAATCAAATTAGAAACTTTTAAATGATTATTTGGGAGACAGTTCAGCATAAAGGACAGGCACACTTAAACTGTTGGTGGCTGGGTAAATTGATACAAACTTTCTTTAAGATATTTGAAAAGTTCTAATCATGTATGTTTTTTGGAAAAAAAAATTACATACTTAGACCCACTAAGTTCCTTTGTAGGATTCTAGCCTAATGAGATGATCAGAAATTCAAACAAAGATTACAGAATTATTTTTAAGATGGAAAAATTGGAATCAAACTGAATGTCCAACAAAAAAAGTATGTGATTTTTAATAAACAACCCATGGTATATTCATATGACAGAATGTAATATAACTATTTAGACGGGTGTTTTCAAATACTTAACAGCACTTGAAAATATTTCAAATATAAGGATAGTTTGAAGAGCCAAGACATAGCATTGTATGTATAATATAACCTGAATTTTTTAAAAAATATTTTATATGCACTTTAAAAATATGTAAGCAACTACATCAAAATGCTAACAGCCATTATATCTGGGTATTGAGATTTTTGCTCTCTTCTTAGTACTTTGTACTATCAATTCTCTACAATGACCATATGTTACTTTTTAAATCAGAAAATGCAACAAATGGTATTTCAAAAGTCCTTCTGAAAGCATAACATAAAGAAGGAAAAGTTGTCAACTTAATTAATTTATAGTTTGCAAGTGACAGAGAACACTCACCACTTGTTTCTGTAGCAGGCACTGGAATCCATTTATGGAATGCCAATGACCTTATATCCTCAAGACAACTGCTTATCTGTCTCCCTAATTGAAAGAGAGGGATATGGACTCAAGGCAACAGTCTCTGGGAACAGATGTCTGAAGGAAGATAAAACGATTATCAGGATAAAGCAAAAGAAAATTTTTACTAACATTCCTTGTTTAACTACATTCTAATTTAGAACTCTTAGACCAAAACATTTCTTGTATAATCCACTACCCAAATTGACCAACATAACATCATAAATACTTATAAGATTTTTTTAACAGAAAAGACTCCTTCAAGATATTTAAGTTGTAATTATAAGAGAAATGTCATATTCCATCCTTAACAGTTGCATGGTTGGGTAGGAGTTAATTTTGGTAATTAAAAGACTGAAAAGGAAGATGACACAGGCTGGGTACTTGACCCAACCCATCAAAGATCAACCTCTCAGGATAAAATGCCAAAGAATCTTAGGCATCCATATGAATTTTGTATGTATCACACTTGATAGACTGATGGGACAGTGATAATTTTGGTAAACTACTTGCCAGCTAAATATCCACCTAGAGGTCAAAATTCTTCATATGAAAAAATCAGCATGGAAAATGGTCTTAATTGTTTGCTGGGCAAATGAAAACAAAGCAGGGGTTACTTCAGGTAACCTGGAAGGGAGTTAGAGCCAAACTTTTTATCGCAGCCCCATAAGAAGTCACTACTTGAACATTCCCAACTCATAGTGGGGAATTAGATTTGGTGAGTTTAATTCTCCATGTTTAAAAGAATAGGTTCAAAACTGAGAGATTTTGGGACTTCTATGTGGTCCAATGCTTAAGACTTCACCTTCCAATGTAGGAGGTGCAGGTTTGATCCCTGGTAGGGCAATGGCAACCCACTCCAGTACTCTTGCCTGGAAAATCCTATGGATGGAGGAGCCTGGTAGGCTGCAGTCCATGGGGTCGCTAAGAGTCAGGCACGACTGAGCGACTTCCCTTTCACTTTTCAGTTTCATGCATTGGAGAAGGAAATGGCAACCCACTCCAGTGTTCTTGCCTGGAGAATCCCAGGGACGGGGGAGCCTGGTGGGCTGTCGTCTATGGGGTCGCACAGAGTTGGACATGACTGAAGCGACTTAGCAACAGAAGCAGCAGGGGAGCTAAGACCATTTATGCCTCATGGCCAAAAAAACTGAAGCATAAAACAGAAACTATTGTAACAAATTCAATTAAAGACTTTAAAAATGGTCTACATTTAAAAAAATATTTAATTAAAAAAAACCTGAGAGATTTCAGAGGTTGATGCACTATATCTAATGTATCACAGCTCTGCCCATGGCTAGACATGCCAATTAACACAATGTGTAGTCATTGTATACCAGGTAATTTGAAAGATATTTTAAGGATTATGCATCCAAATCTCCCCTCCCATATCTCCTCAAAACAAGTTGTCTTGAGGCTGGATATACCACCATTCACCAAGGCATTTACTGCTTGGGAAAGATGGCAAGGAGTTACCTAATAACACATTAGCAGAGATGAGTTTATCTAACACAAACTTATCCTTTACTACTTAGGGAAAGAAAGCAGAGACTGAGAGCACACAAGGAAAGGCAGATATTGTAGGGATCTTATGAAGTGGGGGAAGAGTTACTCAAATAACAGGAAAGAATGCATGAAAGAACCATAAAGACAATTTTACCTACATGAACTCAACTGACATCTGTTGAACCAGGTACTGTGTCAGCATTGCAAATACAAAGGAGGTGGCCTTCCCTTAGATTTCATGGTGTAGTGGGAACTGGGGAATATGCAAATTTGAAAGTTTAGTTGATTTTCACAATCTAGTAAAAGCTCTGGCAGACAATTCAGCCTCTTCTTCATCTTTTATCACACATTTATTTGCTCTATTATGTACCTGGGACTTAGAAACTAGGGACAGGAAGCCCAATAAGGTGGCATCTCTGCCCTCAAGGAGCTTCCTATACCTAGTTTGGAAACATAGACAATCAACAATGACAGCACCATGCTCTGGGAGCCAAGTATGAGATGCTACGAGAGGGCAGAGATAGAACTATTAGCTCTGCCTTGTGGAAGCCGAAGTGTCCTTCAAAGATTTATCACTTGATGTGGGACTTGAAGGATGGTTAGGGATTTGCTAGTTTAAAAAAGAACACAAGGGACTTCCCTGGCAGTCCAGTGGTTATGACTCTGTGCTTCCATTGCAGGGGGTGTGGGATCCATCCCCGGTTGGAGAACTAAGATCCCTCATGTCCAGAGGTGTGACGAAAAATAGGGTTATATCAGAGAGGGATAGATGGTACTATTTACTGATACTTTATATATATTTGATCCTTCATTTTCATTCAATAACAACTGAGTACATGCTATATAATATATACCTGGCACTATGCTCAGGCGCCAATTTTCTGAATTTTCTTATGAGGATACAAGGCATATGAAGACTAAATAACTTTACCAAAACTACACAGAGAGCAAGAGACAGATTCAAACCAAGATCTGACTGTCCTTAAATACAGATGTTTTCTATTTCACTGGCAAAACTGGATTATATAGGTACAGGCATATTTGGGAAATGATGAAATAGCCGGTTTGGCTCAAATATGAGGGAATGTGTGGGTGGGGGGAGAAATGGCAGCAGACAATTTGTGGAATGTTTCACTGATTTGCATGTTAAAGTTTATATATCTGATCATTTGCATTCAATTTTAGAAAAGAGGAAATAATAATTTCTTTTTGTGCCTTTTCAAGAAAATTGTGGAAATGGAACAATCAACAGACTGGTTCCAAATAGGAAAAGGAGTACGTCAAGGCTGTGTATTGTCACCCTGCTTATTTAACTTATATGTCACCCTGCTTATTTAACTTATATGCAGAGTACATCATGATAAATGCTGGGTTGGAAGAAGCACAAGCTGGAATCAAGACTGCCAGGAGAAATANCTCTCATTTATTTTTCACCTTTCTGTGCCTTTCATATGTTCTTCCAGCTGGTTAATCATTAATTAATATTTAACAAGGCTTTTTCACAATGCCAATTCCTTCTCTGCTAGTATAGCCTTTAGGCAGTATATGAACTCTCCTCTGCCCATTTAAGAAGCCAGGATTCTCACTATAGGTTAATTTATCTAAAGAAATCCAGAACAGCAGATGAAGGGAGGTTTCCTTGACAAGACCATTCAATGTTTCAGGCCAGTCTGAATTTAGCAGATTTTCCTAGTGCGTATAAAATGAGATTGAGTTGAATCAACTTAAAATTCTTAAAAAAAATTTCCAAGCACACATTGCCTGAACAAAATGGTTGCTACTGAAACGGGAAAGGGCTTAGCTTTTTGCTCCTTGTGCCACAAGCAAGTCTCTTGATTCCAAAGATTGGAATGCAGATAAGCAGGGAAAACCTCAGCACAAGTTAATGAAAGAGGTCAGCTATGACACAGAGGCCAAGAAGAAGGAAAAGTACTCTAGGAAGCAGGAGTATGTCTCCAAGTTTTCTCTGGTGAAAGGAGATTGATGAGAATTGACATCTGTTTACAGTCAACCAACTGGAACCACGTAATTTTCACATCCCTCCCCACCTCCACCTCTCACTCCTTTTCGTATGGACAAACAGACCACACAGGTGATTTTGGCCAACAATTTACTTGGCATGAAACCAAAACATGAGAGCCTCGTCCTGTCCATATATCTGTTCCAGAGAACTAGTTAGAAAGGGAAGATTGCTGAGGTTTTCCCTCTGCGTTGCTCCGCACCTGAGCTGTTTGGAGCCGAAGAGACTACTGATGCGTACTACTAACGTCCCTTCCCACATCCAAATTCTTTTTATGATTCTAGGTTGAAACTATACTCTCCAGACTTAAATAGGGTCTTGGTAACATTCAAACTCTCGCTCCCACATTCTCATCTTTTCATGTATTCTACACGGTTTTTGAGAAAGTGGTACCCCAGCCAAGCTCTGAGGACTGCTTGTCTCTTGGGAGCTGGGGAAGGGGAGAAAGGGAACAGAGGACCAATCTCCGCTCCAGCCGCAGTTAGAGTCCCCATCCCTCCAGGGCGCCCGTCCCTGTGCCTTTTGTCCCAAAACCCCACCCAGATGATGTGACAGGCTCGTGGCCCAATCTCTTTCCTGGTTCCCAGGCCGACTGCTAGCACCACCCGAGCCAATGGCGGCGGCCGAGGGGCGGAGGGCCTGGCAGAAGGGGCGGGAGCGCTGGCTTTAGAACCACAGCCGCAAAGATTCCGAGCGGCAGAAGTTGTCTGAGTGCGACGGACGGAGGCAGTTGGGCCAGATCCGGTACTCTGCGACTTTCTGTAAGTGCTCTGCAGGTACAAGAGTGCACAAGGGGAGTAGGGTCCCTGAGCGTGGGCAGGAGTGGGTCCAGAGGAGAGCATCTCCAGGAACCTCGGCGGGAGCATGCCTGGCACGGGGTCGGGGGCCTGAGAGGGAGGTTGGAGAGATTTCTGTCCCAGCCTTGGGCGCCAAAGCGACCGTTCGCAGCCGGGATGGGTGGGAGTGACCGAGTGTTCCCCAAGACCGCTACCCGCCACAGACACGTTTTCTGACGCTCATTAGGGGAGATGGTGTTTTCTCAATCGTTGCTCTTAACTTGTTGCCAACCTTGGGCTGGAGTCCTTGACGCCAACCCTTGCCCTTCTCCCCTTTACCGGCGGCGGCCCCGAAGTAGAAACCCAGCGTCTAAACTTCCCTTGGTCGTCCTTCTCCAGCTACTGCCACCCTCCTCCCCCCGCCTCCGCCGGCTCTGCACTCAGGAAATCCCGGAGCTCGCCGCCTGCTACGCCTCCAGCCCCGGCTCGCCCGCCTCCGGTGACCTCTCAGGCTCACCTCGGCCCCCGGCTCCCCGGGGTGCGGTGGCCCAGGGAGAGAACGAGGCTCTGGTTGCCTGCCTTCCGTCTGCTTCCCTGGCCAGTAGCGATCGCTTAGCGATCGCACCGCGTCTCCCTATGAGTAAGCACTTTTTTCCTTTCAGTAGCAGGACATCCCCATGCCGTTAGGACAGTACCTCTCCGTTCTTCACTCTCCCGATTCCTTGCCGCCCTGTCTGCTCCTTTCTCAGCTCCTCTGGCTCCGCACCCTCCAGCGCACACGGTCCCGGCGGCTCGGGAGACAGTGTTTACTTTTCCGCACCCGCAGTACGTAGCGCCCTAACGAGAGGCGGAGTGGGAGGGGGCGGGGAACGCCGACCACCCGCGCCCTGGCTTCTTGCCAGTCCCAAAGTTGCTGCCGCCGCCGTCGCCGCTACTGCTACTGGCTTTAATGTGCTGGCGGCTCCGACCGCCAGGCTTCTGGGCAGAAGATCCCAGCCTGGGAGGTGGAGTGGACTTAAGGCTTTATGACACTTCCCGTACGCGACGCTTCTTGCTCCACACCCGATCTGCACGACATCCTGGTTGGTGCTCAAGGTTGAGTTTAGAATTAATTCGCCGTTTAGGATCAGGTAGACAGGATGCTGGGGGTACCCGACTTGTTACCGGGGATGAGGGTGGGAACTGGGAAAAGAGCCTGGCAGGCCTCACAGTAGGTACCTAGGTGAAATGAAAAACTACTGAGAGATAAGCAGATAGTCCGCTTTATTAGATGTCACAGTGTATTTGGGCGCCTAAACTTGATCCTGAGGATGCAATTTAGAGCGAATTCCAACATACTGGCGGAAGCCCCACACATGCCAATTGACATCACGTGCCCCAAGTCTCTGATGCCCCTGGGGTCATGGTCACATGACTTCTTTTGACTTTAAAACTGGAATGTAATGGCTGAAGTCCATTTTCCCAAAAATACGCGACCAAAAAGGGGAGAGGGTGTGAACTAGCCTCTACTCAAGGGAATTCTACTTGAATGTGGATGAGGGGAACAGAAAGGGAATTTGGTGCTTAGATTTTATCCAGAATAAAAACAGAAGCTGTTTTTAAAATAAGGACTTGAAATATGTTTGTGCTGGGATATATGTCTCCCTTGTGGCTCTTCAGTCTAGTTATGGCTTTTCTAAATTTTAAAAATATCTTACTAATTATTTCCTGGGAAAATTGTCCTTTTATTCACATCCTGTTTCATTCTGAAATGATTGATTTGAAGCCATATCCCATAAGATAGTGTTTTTAAAAAATTAGGCTTTGTCCATGTACCTAGGTCTGGCCTATATTCCAGTTGAACTGTTCTCTATTATTAGGCATCTGCTTGAAAGTGGTGGATAATCTCTTGGCTAAAATTAACCATCAGCTACTGTGGTTTGAAATTGAATCAGAAATAAGGCATAAAAACAGTGGACACTAAATTTGAGAAATGGAGCTGATTGGGTTTGTGCCTCTCAATACTTTAGCAGAATAATGAGATGCCACAGAAACAACTTCCGTAATGACCAATACCCACCCAAGTGACCCAAGTTAAGACTACTGTTGGAAAAACGTTAACGGTTTTTGTGATTTAGATTATGTATTGCAGAGTACAGAAATGGGCAGCAGAACCTCTGAGGTCAAGAGTTTAAAAGCTTTACTTAGTTACAAAAATGGATCCAGTTGACACATATTCAGTCTTGAAAACAACTAGGGCAGCTAAAAATGAAACTGGGAACAGTTAAGAGATTTTGGCTTTGTATGCTTTAGCCAAAAACCCTTTGTCTACGTACTGCAGCAACCTCTGAATGACTTGAGCACTCCATTTTTATGCTGTGCATGGGTTTCTGAGCCTAAAAACTAGAACAACTTTAAAGCACATAGCTCTGACTGCCAGGCTTAACCTGGCAGCACAGATTAGCAGGAAGTGGACTCAAGCTGCACCTGAGTTAATTGGGAGTTAGGGACACAGTGCTAGATAGACCCCCCTAGTGGAAGTGAGGTGATGATATAATTTTAGATTGAACTAATAAATATTTAACCTTTAAAAAAAAAGAGTACAACTATCCAACTAGGTTAAAGTGGTAGGGAGTTAAGTTCTTTTTAAAATAATATTAACTCATGTCAAAACGGGATCCTCACTAGGCTCTCTGTCCACAGTCTTTTGTCTCAGAGGTGTCCATTTGTTTAAAACTACTGACTTCATTTTTCAGTGGTATGATCTAATGAACCCAGGCTTTCATCAAAATTAGAGTATTATGAGTCTAATACTTAATTTCTATTGTTAGATCTAAAAAGTGATCAAACTCTTTGTCTGGGGTGGGAGAGCCAAATAAATTATGCTTTGCCTCCAAGGGGTCGCAAAAGAGTGGGACACTCACTACTTAGCGACTAAACAACAACTTGATTCTACACAGATAATCAATCCTCAGGTCGAAGGAATCCAATCTGACAGCATCATTAGGGTCAATTGCTAAAAATGTCTAGGCTTAATACATTTTGGGTAAAAGGATTAATTACAACTGCTGCTGCTGCCGCTGCTAAGTCACTTCAGTCGTGTCCAACTCTGTACGACCCCATAGACGGCAGCCCACCGGGCTCCCCCATCCCTGGGATTCTCCAGGCAAGAACACTGGAGTGGGTTGCCATTTCCTTCTCCAATGCATGAAAGTGAAAAGTGAAAGGGAAGTTGCTCAGTCGTGTCCGACTCTTAGCGACCCCATGGACTGCAGCCCACCAGGCTCCTCCGTCCGTGGGATTTGCCAGGCAAGAGCAGTGGGGTGCCATAACTAGTGAGTAATATTTGGGTTGAGATTAAGTTTCTTCTACAAATGGTTACAAGTACATTAAACTTAACTGTGACTATTTATACTGNGGACTGCAGCCCACCAGGCTCCTCCGTCCGTGGGATTTGCCAGGCAAGAGCAGTGGGGTGCCATAACTAGTGAGTAATATTTGGGTTGAGATTAAGTTTCTTCTACAAATGGTTACAAGTACATTAAACTTAACTGTGACTATTTATACTGGCAGAATGTCAGTATCCAGGGCACTATCAGAAACTACATGGACATTTTTGTTGTTCTTCAGTCATGTCCGACTCTTTGCGACCCCATTTTGGACTGTGGCAAGTCAGGCTTCCCTGTCCTTCACTGTCTCCGGGAGTTTGCTTAAATTCATGTCCACTGAGTCGATGTCTCTCCAAGGTAAACAGTGTGACTGTTACTGAAAGAAGTGGGTAGTAGCTTCAACATGGTGTTTGAGGACTAAGGAGATTCTTTTTGGTGAAACTGGCAGAGAAAAGGAAGGAAATCCACTTGCAATCTTTCCATATTCTGTTTTAGGCATTTCTGATTGCCTATCCAAGAAATATACTGACATAATAATATTCTTGGCACATATGATAAATTTGTGAGTTTGGTACTGTGTGACTAACGTTATTTCTTTAAAATATAGACCATTTCTGTCATTCCTTATCAGAATTTATCATAATCTACGTGGAATGTATATGCCAAACTGTTTTTACTGTTCAGTACAGATTCCAGAAGTAGCAGATACAAAATTGAAAACAAACATCTAACATCTATCAATACATGATGACTTGGGTATCTGTTTTTGGAATCACTTTGTAACTGCTCATGCTGAGATGTGTATAAGAGACAGTCACTCTCCCGATTCCTTGCCGCCCTGTCTGCTCCTTTCTCAGCTCCTCTGGNTGTAAGTACCCCTTAGAATGGTCACAGTAGAGACATTATACCCACTTTAGGCAATCGATTGCATATATGGACATAGACATCCTGAGCTCCTTGGGTATAAAATGCAGGTTTCATAAATCTTTCTATTTCCTGATACCAAACAGTACAGTGCCTTTTATGGAGTGGATGTTCATTCAGTCTTTGTGCAATGAATGAATATGAGCCAGGAATTTTATTTTTGTTTTCCAAAATACCAAATACTTTATAAGCTCAATAAATTTTTAAAATACTTATTATTATGGAAAATTTTAAGCATACAAAATAAAATAGCATAAGGAACCCCCTCAGTTTCAACAGTTTATCAATATCTGATGTTCTTATATTTCATCCTTTCTCTCCCCTTCTTTTATTTAGTGATTTAAAAAAAATATTTATTTTCCTTATTTGACTGCATCAGGTCTTAGCTGTGGCATGTGGGATCTTAGATCTTCATTGTGGCATGTGGGAACGTTTAGTTGCAGCATGCAGAATCTTTAGTTGCAGCATGTGGAATCTTTAGTTGAGACATGAATACACTTAGATGTCACATGAGAGATCTAATTACCTGACCAGGGATCGAGCCCAGGTCCCCTCCTTTGGGAGTCTGGACTCCTAGCCACTGGACCTCCAGGGAAGTCCCTCCCCTTCGTCTTTATTGTTGTTTGGGATTTGCTTTAAAATAACCTACTTATTTCACACATAAATACTATAGTGTTCGTCATTTTTTAATATTTTAAAGTAGTAATAATTTCTGCATTTCATACAGAGTTTAACTTTCAAACCCTTTCTTTTCTAGTGTATGTGCCAGAGAAGGAGACTCCTATTGATTATAAGAAGAAAAATCCATTTGCTACATATAAGCTGGATATTTTTAAGTAGTTTTGTAACAAATATATTGCCTTTCTTAATCTTTTAAAAAACATATTACATGTTTGTAAAAACTACATTATCATGATAAACCTCTGTCTCAGGGACATGAACCTGATTCTGCAAAATGTTCAGAATTGATATCAATGAATTAGTTTTTATTTTAACAATTAAACAGCACAGAACACATGTTAAAACTTATTCTGGTAATTGCATTCTCAGTTCTGAAATGTCTTGTTAAAAACCTATGGATTTTATGTTTTATTGTTTCTCTCAAATTGGATGACTCCATCATAAATATTAGTAAATAAAGCACTAGTTATCAATAAAGAAGTACATCAGAGAGTCCCTTGGAGATCAAACTTACTTGTTTAGTAACACTAAGATGTTCTTTGCTTTTTCAGTGTACTGACAAAAGCAATAGTGGATAAAACTGCTGGTGCCTTAGCATTCAAGGCAGTGGCCCCACACTGTATTAGTAGTCTTTGTGTTCAACACCATACCCATCCTGTTAGAAAAAGACAGACACCATGTAGTTCATTAATGAATGGTCTTGATTAAGAAGGAAAAAATGATTTTATTAAATCTCAACTCTTGGGTATACATCTTTTCAATAGTGTGTTTGATGAAATGGGAATACATAAAAAAATTTCTGAGGAAAAGGACTTGTGCAGTTATTTGAATTGCAAACTAAACTAGCCATGTTTTTTAAAAAACAAAAAATGAATTTTACTTAAAAGAGCAGATGACGCATTAACTGATTATTCAGAGCTGAATATTTGGCAGATACATTATCAAAAATGAGTCGTGTGCTAGTCACTGAAAGGAAAACGACTGAGGGTATTTATTGCTAATGACAAACATTTCAAACAAAAATTCAAATTCTTGAAAACTTGCATCAGCCATCATGCATCAATACTTTGACTTTTCTAATGAGGTTGGGGGTATTTTTAATGAAAGTGACTTGTTAGATATTGTAAAATGAAGTGTGACAACATTTGGATGATCTGTATTAGTTCCATATGATCCGTGCATGATGTTGTCAAATCAAGCATTTAAAATCAATCAAGTAAAAGGTCCATTTAAACTACAAGACAAACCAATGGGTTTTAGTGTAACAGTACGAAAAAGTCATTGATTTGGTATCAGATTCCACACTGCAACTAACATTTAAGAAACTATAGCTGCCCTGGTTTTGGCGTGGTATTAAGAAGAATATCTATAGTTATCCAGAAAGGCTCCTAAAACACTTCCTTTTTCCAAACAATATATCTGTATGAGGCCACATTTTCTTCCTATACTTGAATCAAAACAACATTGCAACAGGCTGAATGCAGAAGCAGATATGAAAATCCAGCCTAAATTAAACAAAAATGTAAACAATATCCTCTTCTCACTTTTTTTTTTTCTGCAAAATCTTTATTTCTTTTTCGTTCAGGGCTTGGGTGAGGGCCCCAGGGTGGTTAAAAAAAAAACTGCCTAGTGGCTGCAAGGAGTGGTTCAGGTAGCAGCCCTGACTTCAGGGGGATGCAGAGGCACCCCTCAAAGACCACTGGGCTCTAGAGACTCCAGCTGTATTTGAAGGTGAGTCCTTGGAAGAACTACTGGCTCAGCTTCACATCCCCCCACCCCGCCCAGTCTATGGGGGTTGGGGATGGGGCTGATCAGGTGATTGTAATCTACTTGACGAGTTTCATTTACTCCTCCAGGAAACAACTCTCTAGGAAGTCACAGGGATTGTGGTCTGTGCAGCCAGAACCCAGGGCATGCAGATCCACAGGGTCTGGCTCGGGTTCTTCTCCAGGGCTGTGGCAGTTTCCTTATTGTCCAGAGTTTTATTCCATTCATCTTGCGGACTGCTTCTGCACATCCTAGAAGAGAGCACAGGATACTTGTGCTGGTTTTGCATTTTTAAGAGACGCTGTGCACCCTTGCCATTTTCCACAGTGGACTCATGGAAGAAGTGGTCCACACCTTCCAGAGCCACATCTTCATGGTGGAAACAGAAGCCCAGAGAGAGGTAGATGTCGGGGGACCCAGATGCAGGATGACCTAGTGGTTGACCGCAGCTTTCATCTCAGTGAAATAATTCTGACCAATCTGGGAGCTCATGGTTGATAAGCAGTAAGGAGCAAAACCTCAAAAAAAAAAAAAATGGTGTTGATTGATTCCAGAGGCCAAGGATGGCAGAGTGGTTGTCGGTTCGTACGATTATGACTGGGAAAGAGGTTGAGGGTGACCAGAGTCTGGGAAAGGGGGTGTCCCTGGATGTGTTGGATCCAAACACTGTTGAAGCAAGAAACATCTACAGGAGTGCCGCACGCACTGCCTTCCCCCACTGATTTTTTAAGGTAGTTTTCATTTTTAAATGTTATTTATTTTCAGATGCAGCAGGTTTATCATTGTTTTTAAATAAATATCTTTAAAATTTCCTAGTTGTAATTTCTAATATGATAATAAACACTGATTTAACCCACATATTCAAAAGCTCTTTGAGATCCTCAGGTCCTGAGGCCAAAAAGTTTAGGAGATGCTGAGTTAATTGGGTTTTTTGGTTTGTTTCCTGTCCTTTCCTGTTTCCTTTCCTTCCCTACCCTTTTTTTTGAATGAGAGACCCTCAGAATAGGAAGATCTGGAGCACCTGACTTATTTCTTTATATGATTTTAATAGCTATGAACAGAACACAGATGTCTTTCCCCCATTTCATTGAGATATAATTGATGTATAAAATTGTATTAGTTTAAGGTGTACAGTGAGATGATTTAATGTATGTATATATTGTGAAATGTTTCCTACAGGTCTAGTTAACATCCACCACCCAACAATTTCACTTTTTTTCCCCTGTGATGAGAATTTTAAGATCTACTTGCTTAGCAACTTTGAAATACACAGTTCAGTATTGTTAACTACCTATAGTCACCATAGATGTCTTCCAAATCAGTTCTTTATCCCATGTGTAGTTCAGTTGATAATCTGGAGGACCCGTGCTTTAAATCCTTTTATTTATTTCAACCTTTTGTTTTAGGGCATTAAGATAAGGTATGTAATTTAATATGTAAGAAGACATCCTGTTTTTAAATGCTGATTACTTTGTTATGCAAATACAGAGCCAACAAATATTTTCTGTTGGAGAGATACCCCTTGGAATATTGAAATTAAGATGTTCTTGTGGCTTATTTCTCCCTCAAATCATCACATAAACCAGATCTACTTGATTGCTAAAACTGGCACATCCACTCAACAGGAAGTTTGTGTACCTAATAAGACTGTTCTTAGTATAAATTTCCTAAACTTTCTGATATAGCCCAAAATTATAGTAGCAATATCCTGCATCTTAATTTGATACCTGTTTTATGCTAGATCCCTTTGCATTATTTGTTTGTTTGTTTTATAACTCATGAAGATGGGTACAGTCTTATTCCATTAAAGAACAATAGATGAGTGTTATTGAGGTGTGGCATTAAGTACAGTGGGAGAGGCCTCCATTGTATGTGTCAGACATGGAAAGAATATACTCGGTACTGGGTGTGGTGGAGAGAGGATGACGTTTGAATGAAAGTTGGAAGGGACTTTAAAAATACTACATCTAGGTCTTGTGTCCTAACTGTGGATTACACCAACCCATCTATGAAACTCATGAAACTTTGGGTGTGCCTCTTTCCTTCCTTTCCACCCAGGAGGGTGTGTAGGTCCACAGGTGCATGTGTGTGAACTTTTAACTTTATGGATTTGTTGGTAACATCTGAGAGAGAGCGTGAGCTTTATGTGTACAGATAAAACACGGGTTGGTTTCCATTGGCTTTCCCCAGCATTCATCATGATGGATTTGGAATGAAGTATAAAAGTTGTTTCATTCTGTGGCCTGCCTATAAAATGTGAAATGTGTTACACAACTCTTGCCACCATCATCTATTTCCAAACCAGTTATCATTACCCATAGTAAAAATAAATGCTGTTCATACGTATAGTCACACACATGCACAAACACAAACACTGATACCATCCCTCCACCAGCCCTGCACACCTGTGCATAACTCTTATGATGAGACATTTAGAAAATTACTGAAACTGGCTGAACTACTGATGGGATACAACAGTCTTAGGAAATGTCCTGGTATTTTACCAAGAAATGCGTACTCAGTTTTGCTCAGTTGTGTCCGACTCTTTCCTACTCTAGGGGATCTTCCTGACCCAGGGATCAAACCCACTTTTCCTGCATTGACAGGCAGATTCTTTACTGCTGCGCTATCTGGGAATCCCCAAAGTAGAAGACATCCGTTTTTTTAAAAGGATTATCCATTCCTATAACTTTCGTCACAATATTTTGCTGTCGAAATGAATTCTATTATGTTATGATGCTGCTGCTGCTGCTAAGGCACTTCAGTCGTGTCTAACTCTGTGCGACCCCATAGATGGCAGCCCACCAGGCTCCCCCGTCCCTGGGATTCTCCAGGCAAGAACACTGGAGTGGGTTGCCATTTCCTTCTCCAGTGCATGAAAGTGAAAAGTGAAAGTGAAGTCGTTCAGTTGTGTCCGACTCTTCGAGACCCCGTGGACTGCAGCCTACCAGGCTTCTCCATCCATGGGATTTTCCAGGCAAAAGTACTGGAGTGGGATGCCATTGCCTTCTCCAATGAATAGACGTTAAAATCAGTGCTTGGGTGTTGACAGATTTCACTGTGATCAAAGATTAGCCTTAGAGTTCAGAAAGCTAGAAAGCATATACATTTCAGATGACCATGAAAGCAAAAGGCAAGGGATCTGTTTCTGGGTAGCATGATCATTGAAGTTCATAGTACTTGGGACAGTGTTGTAAAGTGATAAGTGTAGCCAAAGAAAAGGTAAGGCAAGGAAAACCCAACATTTCTGGCCTGACTCTGATACCGTTTTTTTAGTGGAGGCAATTACCTGTGCCCCAGTTTTCCCTGGAAAAGCCTGATTATGTACACATATGCCCTTTCTTCTAGTTAGCTCAAGGCGCTTGAGCGTAGCTTACTACCCCACATAATCCCTGACTGGCCATAGGCAGCTAGAGCTATCCTTGTTTCACAGACGGTTAAACTGAGACCCGGGAAAGTTGGAGAGGCTTCCTTTAGTGAGTCAGCAATGAAAACAGATGAAAAAACACGTCCTTTGGCTCTGACGATCTATGCCTTCTGTTTTGGATTGTGTTGCCTTGGGATATTTCATGCAGTTTTTGTGACTGGTGAAATAAAGTGCTTGCATTAAGGAGACGGAGTATAATCCAGTGTCTACTAATGGTGGTTAGTGATGAGAATAGGAGTACACTCTTGCCTCCTAATGTGATGTGTCCTTATCCTTTTTATAAGCAAGTGTAACACGAATCGTCTCCTTATTCTAAGAATTCACTATGTTATCTTAAAATGTTTCACTTTGTTTTATATTATTTACAAAGGACTGGCGGATTATCTCACTTTCATACTTGTTAAGTAGATAGAACAGATGGAATTATGCATATAATATACCAGATAGATGATAACAGTGGCTGCCACTTGCTGAGCACCTTGCTGGAACCAGACCCTGTTATGTACTTGTCTCATTTAATCATCATCAACACCCTTTGAAGTACGTGGAATTAGCTCCACTATTATAAATATGAACCTGGGGCTTGGAGAAGCTAAGTTGTGTGATCAAGGTCACACAGATTTCAAGTCTGTCTGATTCCTAAGACCCAGATGCTCCCATTGCACTCCATTTCCTTTCAAGTGACTGACTTGCTCTATGTCCGTCTTAGACATGGTCTCTAGAACCTAGGTCAGTACTCGTATTGATTTATTGTTGTCTCCCATAAAGGGCAGGAACTCACAACCCACCAGTTGCTTCATTGAGCAAGTAACTGATTAGAATTGCTAGACCAGTTAAAAATTTTTCAATAATAAGCATATAGCAGTTACCACGTACCTAATGCTTACCATGTGCCAGGCTATGATTTAAAATTTAAACACAGATTAAATCATTTAAGCATCACAACAATGTACAAAAGTTATTATGAAGTGACATAGTTACTATTATCATCCCTGAATGAGAAAACAGGCACAAGAGCTTAGGCAGTTTGCCCAAAGACAATATAGAAAATTGTGGAGACAAGATTTGAACCAGTCTGGCTCCAAAACGCTGAGCTACTCAACAGTACTGCCTCTCAATAGAAAATTCAGTTCAGCAAGTGCTAGCTTAGTGCTAGCTTAGTGCTAGCAAGTGCTAGCTTATGCTTTGCTGTGCTTAGTCACTCAGTCAGGTCTGATTCTTTGTGACCCCATGGACTCTAGCCCACCAGGCTCCTCTGTCCATGGGATTCTCCAGGCAAGAATACTGGAGTGGGTTGCCATGCCCTTCTCCAGGGGATCTTCCAGACCCAGGGATTGAACCCACATCTCCTGCATTGCAGGTGTATTCTTCACCCTCTGAGCCACCAGGGAAATCCCTTCCTATATGCTTCTGCTGCTGCTAAATCACTTCAGTTGTGTCCAACTCTGTGCGACCCAATAGATGGCAGCCCACCAGGCTCCCCTGTCCCTGGGATTCTCCAGGCAAGAACACTGGAGTGAGTTGCCATTTCCT
>SJYV01011715.1:0-20981 GCA_006410875.1 Neotragus pygmaeus
AATGTCCCCTGGCCTGCTGAGTGACTGTGGGGTGGCCTGTGTTCTGGATTTCAGCTCCAAAGGCCCACTTCCTCTGAGAGCCACCACCTGCAGGACAGCTAGTCTGGAACCATGAAGACCAAGAGTCGGCCCCCCCGACGCCGGGCACCTCCGCAAGACCCAGAAGCCACCCCAGGGGAGCGGACGCCCGACAGGCCACCGCCAGGCTTGGGCGGGCCCGAGGCGACCAAGGCTCTGCGCAGCCGGATGGCGCGGGCTCAGGGGGCGCGGGCGGAGGGCGGGCGCCGGCGGCCGGGACCAGGGGGCCGGCGGGAGAGCAGCGTCCAGCGGCGGCTGGAGAGCAACGAGCGGGAGCGACAGCGCATGCACAAGCTGAACAACGCCTTCCAGGCGCTGCGCGAGGTCATCCCACACGTGCGCGCCGACAAGAAGCTCTCCAAGATCGAAACCCTCACGCTGGCCAAGAACTACATCAAGTCGCTGACCGCCACCATCCTGACCATGTCCAGCGGCCGCCTCCCGGGCCTGGACGGCCCGGGCCCCAAGCTCTACCAGCACTATCAGCAGCAGCAGGCTGCCGGGGGCACGCTTGTAGCCGCTGAGGCCGCGCCCGAGGGCCACCTGCAGAAATACTCTACCCAGATCCACAGCTTCCGCGAGGGCTCCTAGCGCACTGCCCGGGCCTGGGCCCTCCACGCCCCGGGCTCAGGGTCCCCGATGCTTAGCGCCTCCCCGGACCCGCGCCAGCCCCCCAGGACAAGGCCGGGTGAATCGTGGCCTGGTCCAGGCCACCACTCTGGACAGCACGAGGCCCAAAGCTCCTCCAGGTCCCGGGACCTGCTTTTTGATCGTGTAGGCAGAAGCAGGCCGGCCTTGGCCACTGAATCTTCATCACTCCCGCTCTCTCCCCAGGCGCAGGGAGATTCCATGTACAGGGTGGCTTGGGTAAGTTTCCCAGTTACTGCTGAGACCCGGGGCCCAGGGAGGGGGTTTCCCCCGGCCCACACCACAGCCTCCGCGTTCTGGGTAAACGGAGGCACGGAGAAAACAAAGCGCATGACCTACAGGGACCGGGGCTGCGTGGAGGTGCTCAGAGCCGGTGTTCAGCATCTGTCAGGTGGAAGCCCTTCAGGTTTCTTCCCGCTGATTCTAAAGGGAGCCTGTCTGGCTAGAGGGCCGGGGGTCTCTGCTCCCTCCTCCCGGGTGGGGGCTCCTGACCGTGGAGGGTCTGCGGCCGGCAGGGTGCTGAGGACTCTGGAGACAGGGCCAGGTGGGAGAGCAGAGACCGAGGCTGCTCAGGCCTTGTTTCCGGAGCAGTTGGGGGTCTCCCCTGCAGACGGAGGGTCTGCGCCCCCGCCTCCTTTAGGGTTCCCCCAGGTCTGCTGCTCCTTGTTGAATCTGTGGTCCTCTCCGTGGCAAACAGAGGTCTGGGCAGACAGTGGTCTGACAGACTTCAGGATGTTCCTGGGTCCTGGCTGTGCCTGGGGGCCCGTGCGGGGCCGCAGGGGCTCCCCTCCCCCGCCGGGTGCTCCTCAAAGGCGGGCCTGGGTGGCCTGGCAGGTCTCGGCCGCCTCGGGCCGTGCTTCCTCTGGTGGCGTCCCTGCCCCGCCAGCCCTGACGGGCTGGGTGACTCTGCTCTCAGCCCTGGCAGCTCGTCTCCCCTGTCTGGTTGCCCAGGGCCAGCCTGGGGAGGGGACGGAGTGGCCCTCAGGCGGGCGCCCCAGCCACAGGGGCTGCAGAAAGGCTGGAGCTGGCCTAGAGCCCCCGGGGGCCAGGCCCCTTGTGGGCACTGTGGGTAGGGGCTGAGCCCAGCTAGGGGTGGGGCGGCCACAGCCCAGGACCCCTCCCCGATGGACGGGAACAGCCTCCCAGCCCTGACTGTCCGGGCCCCAGCCGCTTCACGTCCTGCCCGTCTTGGCATCAGCCCTGGCTGCATCAGGTGGTGCCCCTGGAAACAGCCATTAGGGGCTTCAGTCCCAATTTTCCAGGTCATCCACCAGCCGGACACCCCCGCACCCCAGCCCCGCTGCCCAGCCACAGCCAGGGCCCAGGGCCAGGCCCTCTAGAAGGCCCGCCTGGGGAGGCCTGGCCCCTCGCCCCAGCCGACCTTCAGCACAGGTGAGGACGGACCCCAGGTGCACCTGGCTTGTCCGCCAGGGGAGGCCACTCAGGAAGGTCAGTGGTCAGGGGGTCCACCAGTGGGTGCTGACGTCAAGGGCGACTACGAGCTGGAGACAGATGGGGCCCCTGCGCCTCTGCTGTAGGCGGCGGGGCCGCCTGGAACCCGGGACGGGGAGAACCACAAGCCTGGAGGCTCTTTTCTGGCTGAGGAGGCCAGGGCGGGTTCAGCCGGTCCCTGAACTTGCTGAATGAGCCAGACTGAGCCGAAAGCACGAGGTGGGGGTGGCCCAGCAGAGGCTCCATCCAGGAGGTCATGCCTGGTGACTGGGGGTCTGTGGGCCACCACCTTGCAGGACGAGAGCCTTTGTGACTGTCTGTCCCAAACTGGCATCTGCTTCCCAGAGGGTCTCCAGGGCCCTGTCGTCTCCTCCGAGGCCAGAGCGCACCCGCCTGCCTCATGGCCATGTCACAAAGGGGCCCGGAAGGTCCCGGTCCAGATTCAGACTGTTGAATACGGGGAGGGGGTTGGGCGAGCCTGCTGCTGGGTCTGCTCCGGGGGCCCTCGACTTGGACTCCAAGCCCAGGCTCAGCCTGCGCGGACACCTGGCCCACCCTCCCAGGCTGTGTTTCCTGGAGTCGGAGACTCGCGCGTTCTGAGCCAGGGCTGGCACCTGGGGCCACAGACCCGGCGGCAGACCAGACCTGTGCGAGCTCGGGGGCGCAGAGAACCCGGAACTGCGGCTTGCCTGTGGGGAAAAACCTACCTGGACCTCAACGGCCAGCGCCCCCGCTGTAATTATGGTGGAGATGTTTCTTAAATGACCCCAGTTTGCTTTCATTTTTCTTAATGGCCTCTTCAGATACTAATGAAGCCAAAATAAACGATCCCATGGGGTGATCGGTGCTTTTGCCTCATGCTCGAGTGGGTGGGGAGTTGTTTTAATCATAGTGGTAGCAGAAAAAAAAAAAAATTATCATGTCCTTGACATTCTGGCATTAAGTTTTTATTGAATAAAGCATCCAAGGAATCAAGATGGTTCAGTGATGCTGAGCTGGGGCGGAACGGGCGCCCTGGAGAACCAGTGATTGACAGCAGAGCAACAGGCGCCACCGTGGAAGCAGCCGTAATGCCCACTTGGAGAGACTTGACGACTTGAGTGTAAACAGATAAGAGGGTGCTGCCCCCCGACTCCCGCCTCCTGGGCTCACTTTGAGGCGACCTGGCAGGGGCCGCCAGCTTTCCTCCAGTGCCCCCCGGGGAGGGGACCCCAAGGGACACCTCTTCAGAGTCAGCTTCTGGGCAGCAAACACGAGGCAGAACAGCGCACAGCTGAGCCCTCCCGGCGGGCCTACCAGGGCGGCCAGCAGAGTCGGCTCGTCAGGGTCTCAAAATGAGCAGAGATGGGACGTGGGTTCGGATGAATCAAATCACCTGGCTGTGGGAGGCCGACTTGAGGCTTCAAGTGCACCCTTTTTCTGGTAAAAAGCAGCTGTAACTGGGAGTGGGGTCGCTTGGGGGTGGAGGGGGGGTGCCTCCCCAGGACTGGGTTCAGGCCTGCCACCTCCAGGCTCCTCTCGCGGGCCGGTGGTCTATACCCACCCCACCCCCTGCAACAGGATCTGCCTTGAGAGGAGCCCCCCGGCCCCCAACCACACCTGCGGAAGGGCTGGCTGAGGGCTGGGGATGCTGACCTTGCAACTGGACAGTGGGCCAGCAGTCCTCCGTCCACCCTGGGAAGATGACACCCCTCCCCAGAATTTATTTCCAACCCCTTCCTTAACTTAGGAAATGAAGTCCTGTTTGCGAGCCCTGTTCTGAGAACTGATCGGGCCCAGGAAAAACCGTCCTGAGCCCTGCTGCCATTTTTCTTGGGGGAGGAGGAGGGTCCTGACACCGTCTGGGGCCATCCAGGGCCGAGGGGGCTCCCTGGGTCCTCTTCCCTGAGGCAGTGTTCCTGGAAGGCTCGAAAAGCAGGAGGCAGAGGGGCAGGGAGCAGGCAGTTGAGGCCAAGGCAACGGGGGCCCTCCACCCCCCACCCCACGTTCTCCCCACGGCCGGGGACACGCAGCGTCCACAGAGCTTCACATTTCTGGGCTTTCAGGGGCTCTGAGGCGGCCGTGACCTTAGGCCAAGTTCTCTGCATGGACTCTAGAGTCTGGGCCTGGTGATGCCACCCCCGGATCCACGTTTCGGGGTGTTCTGTGTGAGCACGGCTCCGACAGGAAGTTTCGCATCAATGTTGGTCCTTGGCGCCCAGGGCCACGGCTGCTCCCAGTGAGGGGAGGCGGCCTCAGCAGCAGACTGGGCCAGGGGTCTCCCACGGGCCACCAGCCACGCTCAGGGGGTGCCCATTCTGCTTGCTGGCTGACTTCTGGGATGAACTCGTAGGGGCCCTGGTGGCACTGGCCCGGATGGAGAGGTGATCCCAGCCACCCTGGGAGAAGAGAATGGAATCACCCAGGGCCACGAGGGGGTCAAGGGGCAGAGACCTTCCCTCCGGGTGGTCAGACCCTGCAGGGGCTCTGCCCAGTGCCCCCCACACCCAACCCCTGGGCGCCCGGAGACCCCAGCCAGCACAGCCGCCTGGTGCCTGCTCACCCCGATGCCATAATCCCAGCCCTGCCCCTTGGCCTCCAGGGGCTGCACGCCCATGCGGCGACACACGGTTCCGCGGCTCAGACTGTGGCTCCCCTGGACTTTGTCAGCAATGACCCAGACCTGGAACAGAGAGACCTGCTGAAGCCTGCTCCCTCCCCCTCCTCGAGGCACAGGGTCCGTGGGGACAGCAGCAGGGGTGGGGAGGACCAGAGCGGGAACCAGACCCCCCGATCTCCTGCCCCCAGGGGGAGCGTCCACCCTCCATCCCCATCTCCCCAGACCTGGTCCAGGGGCCCCACAGACACATGGCGCACGTTGTTGGACACGTGCTCCCAGCTGTCGCCCTGTGGGTGGCTGGGCGTGACCCCCTGGCGGTACCACAGGTTCCCTAGGAGAAAAACGTCAGTGGTGTGAGACCCTGAGCGTCCGGACCGCCCGAAGGGTCTGCGAGGCCGGGAGGTCTGACTGAGAGACGGGTGGGCAGGGTCTGTCTCTCCATCGGCCCGCAGCCTGGGCCAGCCCTGCCCTCCCAGGCCTGCCTGTGCCCCGCTACATCATTCTCGTGCTGGGCTGGGCTGGCACCCTCGTCCTCTGTCCACGCATGAGAACCTGAGGACAAGGAGTTCTTTAAATGACACAGTGACTTGGGCTGGAATAAGAGCGTTGGGTTCCAGCTCCTTGCCTTGCTCATCTGTGACAATGACAGGCCAGGAAAGGGCGCAGGCAGAGCCACTCGGAGGTGGCCTGGGATGGGGCAGGGATGGCCCAGGCCAGGCAGGCGAACTCCGAATCTCAGGCCTGGGCGGCACCATCTAGAAGATGCCCCGGGCCGTGGCGCCGTGCTCCGTGCCCGAGGGGCAGGCAGGCCTGAGCACCTGGGGAGGGGCTGGTGCTCCCCACCCTGCATGACTCTGGGGAGGACCTGCGGGGAGGACGACCTCAGACTGGCAGCTCTCACGGGGCTCATGAAGGGCTCATGCAGGGGCTTTGATGGGCGAGGGTCTGGTCTCATCTCATTGGGGTGCTCAGGGAACCTCCTCCCAGGGGGATCAGAAGCCACTTGCCATTTTCATCCAAGGCGAACACCGAGGTGTGCCCCACGGACACCTGCTTCAACCTCTGTTTGGGCGGAGGCGGGATGTGGTACCAGCAGGCGCCTGCGGTGGCAGATGGGCTGGCATGGGACCTGGCAGCACCACACCTGCCACCCAGGTGCCCCCAGCACACCTGGCCTCCTCTGCAGCTCACGGGGTCGAGCGGGTGCAGCCAACCTCTGTCCCCAGACCAGGCGGACCACACTGGTGACAGGGCCTGGCGGGCGCTGACCTGGGTCCTGCTGTCCCTTCAACGCCCTGGCCTGCCTGGGGCCCTCCCGAGGCTGCAGCAGCTTCTGATGGGCTGCTGGCCCTAACAGGAACGGGAAGGTGCCCGGCCAGGCATGTGGTGGAAACCCAGCCATAGGCTGCTGTGCGAACCCACTGCTCCAGGTGGAGGGCACGGATGAGCCAGCCACCACCCACCCAGCAATCCCGGTGCCGGACGCTGTCCAGACGTCCCGCCAAGAACAAGCCCGCACGGCCTTTGCTCCTGGAGGGCAGTCAGGCCAAAACTGCGGAAGAGCCGGGGGGGCGCCCAGGCGGGGCCCCTGCGGGGCAAGGAGGCCGAGGGTGGTGAAGGACAGCCCCGTCACCGGGCGACCTCCCCTGGGTCGTCCCGGCAGAGGGGGCGCGGACCCTGGGGGTAGCCCAGCCTGGCCTCACGCCGGGTCCACAGGCGGTGCTCCGTAGAAGCTTGGTGAACTAAACGGAGACCCGTGAACCGGCTTCCCCCGGAAGCGGAAGTAGCCGTAGCCGCCCGCTGGCGCTCGAGACAACATGGCGGCGGCGGCGGGCGCAGGGCGTCCCCCTGAGGCGAGGGCTCTCACCGTTGGGCCTGGAGGGGGTGACGGAGCTGCGGTAGAAAGCGGAGCCGTCCCTCGCCACGGCCCACACCTGGTAGCAGGCGCCGATGGAGACGGAGGTGAAGGGCTGGTCGGTGCCCACGTGCATCCAGCAGAAGCCCTGAGGCGAAGGGGGGACGCTCAGGGCTGCCCGGCCCCAGGGCGGACGGCTCCTCACGCCCACCTCGACCTCGGCTCCAAGTGCCCGCAGGCCTAGAGACCCCCTCGGGCCCCGTGCGGTGTCCGCCGGGCCCAGGGACGCTCCTGGGCAGGCCCGGCGAGGCCAGAGCCCAGCCCGACTCCACGGCGGAGGCGTGTCTCGGTAAGAATCCGCCCAAGCCCTGCGGGGGCTGGCGGGCTGGGCAGACCCCGGGTTCCCCCACCGGGTGCCCACCTCGGGGTTGAGCTCGGACACACCCAGACGGCACAGCACGTCCCCCTTGTCACTGATGGCCCAGAGCGCGATGTTCAACCCGCTCCCCTGGGCGCCCGGGCTCTCGGGGATGATGGACACGTCCCTGAGGGCCACGGAGGTCACCTCCAGCCAGGGCCCGCTGGTCACCAGCTTGCACTTTCTGAGCGGCAGAGAGAGCAAAGCCCCGGTCACCCTGGTGGTGCTGGGAGCCCCAGGGCCACCTGCTCTGGACAGAAGGGGCAGCCAGACCAGACCCCTGACCCTGGGAGGACCCAGTGGGCACCCCCCTCTTGTGCTGTCTGCCCTGCCCTGGCACCACCCCAAGCCAGCCCCCACCTCAACCCCCCAGGATCCTGCGGGCCCTGCCAATGACATTTCTCTTATTTGTTCTTGAAAACAAACCCTTCAGAAACAGCCCTGGAGCCCGCGGCACTTCCTGGGCTGACATTTATTTTGATCCTGTTTTCTCCTCCCCAGTTGTAAATTCCCCTTTTCTTCCACAGGGACTGAGGCCAAGACGCGGCCACACCCCCCAGTTACCTGCCTTCTCACCTGGCCCAGCACCTTCTCCTGACGAAATCCTTCATGGTTTTGTACTTGTGGTAAGAGCTGAAAGAGGAAGAAGCTGAAGTCAGCACCATTCTGCGGAATTTTCTAGAAAGCGATGCTGCACACTCATTCCTTCTCCCGGGGCGTCAGCGTGAGCTAAGCAGGGGTAGCAGGTAACATAGGACACATCCTCCTGCTTCAGGGACCTCCAGCCCCACCCAGGCCTCCCTCGGGAGGGTGGTCAGGGTCTCCCTGGGGCTGGGACCTCACTGAGGCCAGGACATGGCAGCTACCTGGAGGGGGTGGTGGTTTCTAGCTAAGAGGCCTCTGAGCCCACCCCATCCCAGGCCTCATATCATTCTTCTGGGAGCAGTCAAGTTCAGGGCTTGAGGTCAAAGGGAAGGCGCAGATCAGGATAAACCTCCTCCCCGCCAGACGTCATCTGCTTAGAAGCCTCAGCTCAGGCTCTGGCTCGGTCTTCTCAGCTCCGTCCTCCATCTGAACGTGACTTGTGTATGGTGAAGGGCCTGTGCCACTGGGCAGGGTGGAGGGGCTTCGCCTGACTTCGCCAGGCCTGACACTCGGGCCCCCAGCCCTCCTGACCGCCCCTGCCCAAAGAGAGAGAGAGAGAGACGCTCACGCGGGGAAGTCACTGGCGTACTGCCACCCCTCTGGGTCCGTGCCACCGGGGACGCTGAAATCCACGAACCAGTCAGAAACCTGGAGGAACAGGGCGGTCAGTGTGGGCAGACCCCTTGCTGCAACCTCTGCCCCACCCCCAGCCCGGAGCTCACCCAGGTCCACTGCAGGGACGGGGGCTTCGTGCTGGCCTTGGTGCACTCCTGCAGGCCCGTGGCGTCACTCCACATGTACCGGTCGGTGGGCAGACCCCTGCGCAGGACACAAGGGGTAAGGTGACGCCAGAGGGAGGGGGACACAGCACAGCCACTGCCCGCCACCCAGGTGCCTGCGTCTCCTGCGGGGAGGGCTGGGGTCGGGTAGGCAGAAACAGAGGAGCTCCAGACACCAGCCAGCCAGCCCACCCACCTGGGGCCTGTGGACCCCACCCCGCTTCTCTTGCGTTGTGTGTGGTCGCGTCCTGTGGGTGTGACCTTATTTGGAAAGGGGGTCTCTGCAGAGGGCCTGGCTGAGATGAGACAGTTACTGAGTGGGCTCTACTCCATCATGACAGCATCCTTAAGAAAGGGGAGACTTGGACTCAAGCTTCCCAAATCAGGAAGCTGACGTGAAGACCAGGAGAAGGCCATGTAATGACTAAGTCATGCCGCCAGCAGCCAAGGGAGTGCCTGAGGCCCCTGCAGCCAGGAGGGAGACTGAAACAGATCCTCTCCATGGCCCTCATGGGAAAGAGACCTGCTGACACCTGGCTCAGACCCCAAGGCCTCTGGAACCTAGAGGATGGACGTCTGCTGTTTAGGCTATTAGCCCATGGAGTTTTGTTACAGCCACACTGCCTGACTGACAGTCCCAGCACACAGAGTGCAGGGTGGTTCCCCGGGGGGCTCTGGCCCTGCGGGAGCCCAAGGACCAAGGAGCGAGTGAGGAAGGGCAGAGGCAGGCAGGCCAGCGCCCTGTGTGGACCCTACACACAGCTGAGGCAGAGGTTTCCAGAACACATGTAGGCAGTGTGTATAAGCTGCCTTAGAAGAGCTCAAACCCTGATTTCCTGAGAAGAACAGAGAGACACAAATATTTACACATGAGGAAACCCTTTAAACTGTCTGTATGAAAGGTCACAAATGGTCCACACATCCACGACTGAGGAGAGGTTAGATGAGCCTGTCCACCCTCGGGGACTGAGTCGGGAGGCTGTCACCCACCATCTCGACGTGCCTAACTGTCCCCCTTGCTGCCCCCACCACCAGCAAACGTGCGCATACAGGGACAAGTAGAAGAACACTGAAACGCGGAAAGTGGCTGCTATCTGGTTAGTGGGGTTAGAGTTTTTATTCTTCGTGTTACTTTTCATCAATTTGAAAAAAGGAAATTTTTAAAAGTTTGTGCCAGTTATCCTAGTATCAAAAATATGAACCATATAAAAACATAAAAATACCATTTTTTACCTCTTCTCGTAGAAAATCACAAAATGTTATTAAAATGAAAATATCTACATAGGACTTCCTTGGGGGTCCAGTGGTTAAGAATGCAGAGGACAATGCAGAGGACAGGGGTTTGATCCCTGCTGTGGGAATATTCCACATGCCACAGGACAATCGAAGTCACCTAACCACAACTACTGAAGCCCATGTGCCTACAGCCTGGGCTCTACAAGAGAAGCTACCGCAATGAGAAGCCTGCACCACAACGAAGAGTAGCTCTTCTCACCATAATTAGAGAAAGTCTGAGCGCAGCAACCGGGATCCAAGCACAGCCAGTAAATACATAAAATTTAAAGATCTACATAAGTGAACAGCTGAGTTAGAACAAAGGTGGCTGTTGTGATGCAAGGGAGGATAGTCTTCAATAAATGGTTTGGTCACTGGATAGTAAAAGACCAACAACACTTGATGCCTACCTCACAACATACCAAGTACGGGTGAGGGGTTCTAGACCTAAGTGGATAAGACAGAGGAGTAAAGCTTCTGGAACAGGCTGGACCAATCATGTCCCAGGGGCCTAATCACAACTGTCAGCACAGCCCACAAGATAAGGCTGGTTTTTATATTTTTAGATGGTTGGGAGAAAAAGGACAATGCTTTATGACAAGTGAAAATTCTATGCAATTCAAATTTGTGTCCAGATGAAACATCTCATTGGGACAGTGATGCTCGTTTGTTTCTGTGACTGCTTTCAAGAGACAGCTGCAGAGTGAGCCATTGTGACAGGCACCCTAAGGCCCACCACACTTCAACTATTTACTATCTGGTCCTTTATCGAAAAAGTCTGCTGACTGCTGTTCCAGAGATAGGAGGATGTATTTATTCCCTTAGGGTTAATGAGATTTCTTAAGAGGGTTTGTGGCTCAGAGGTTAAAGCATCTGCCTGCAATGTGGGAGGCTTGGGTTCGATCCCTGGGTTGGGAAGATCTCCTGGAGAAGGAAATGGCAACCCACTCCAGTATTCTTGCCTAGAGAATCCCATGGATGGAGTAGACTACACATGGGGTAGCAAAGAGTCAGACATGACTGAGCGACTTAACTTTCTGTTGTTACGTTAAAAAAAAGATAATCACTGGACTACATTTAATAATTAAAAGTTACTGCTTATAGGGTGAATATGTAACAAAGGGCTCATACCTTAATATGTAAAGAGCACTGGCAAATCAATAAAAAGAGCTCATCCAACCAAAACACATGACAAGGACTCGAAGGGGCATTTTACAAAGGAGAGCGTATCTAAGTGCCATGTATGTGACAGGCCCTTTGCCCATTTGGTTGCCAGGAGACAGCAACTGGAAACAGAAGACACTACTTCATGGTCACCAAAATGGCTGCAACACACAGAAACAGCAAAAATGTGGGGGCATGCCCTGTTGCTGAGGGTGTGGATGGGTACACCCACTCCAACATTAACTGAGCGTACTGCAACACCACTAGGCCCCACAAGGTAAAGGACACGGTCCCCAGCAAAGCCGCCTCCCGACACCAGCCACACCGAGCTTCCGACTGACTGACTACAGACTGTAGGGCTCCCACTACCTCAGACTTGACAATTTGCTAGAGTGACTCACAGAACTCAGGAAAACTCTCTACTTAGGAGGGAACGCTCGTAGTTTTATTATAATGGGACCAGTGGAAAGAGGAGGCCCACAGGGCAAAGTCTTCCCGGGAGGCTCCCCAACGCTGAACTTAGATAAGGCTGCTCTGGCCGCTGGAACTCACGCTGCGGCTTTAAGGGCTGAGAAATACCACAACTTGTTTCTAAAACAAGCCAAAGAACATATCCCAGAAAGAGTGTGAGAAACATGTTTCTATGCTGAGAGGGCAGGAGCTAAGAAGAGGCATATGATCTAGCTTTTCTANTATCCTAGTATCAAAAATATGAACCATATAAAAACATAAAAATACCATTTTTTACCTCTTCTCGTAGAAAATCACAAAATGTTATTAAAATGAAAATATCTACATAGGACTTCCTTGGGGGTCCAGTGGTTAAGAATGCAGAGGACAATGCAGAGGACAGGGGTTTGATCCCTGCTGTGGGAATATTCCACATGCCACAGGACAATCGAAGTCACCTAACCACAACTACTGAAGCCCATGTGCCTACAGCCTGGGCTCTACAAGAGAAGCTACCGCAATGAGAAGCCTGCACCACAACGAAGAGTAGCTCTTCTCACCATAATTAGAGAAAGTCTGAGCGCAGCAACCGGGATCCAAGCACAGCCAGTAAATACATAAAATTTAAAGATCTACATAAGTGAACAGCTGAGTTAGAACAAAGGTGGCTGTTGTGATGCAAGGGAGGATAGTCTTCAATAAATGGTTTGGTCACTGGATAGTAAAAGACCAACAACACTTGATGCCTACCTCACAACATACCAAGTACGGGTGAGGGGTTCTAGACCTAAGTGGATAAGACAGAGGAGTAAAGCTTCTGGAACAGGCTGGACCAATCATGTCCCAGGGGCCTAATCACAACTGTCAGCACAGCCCACAAGATAAGGCTGGTTTTTATATTTTTAGATGGTTGGGAGAAAAAGGACAATGCTTTATGACAAGTGAAAATTCTATGCAATTCAAATTTGTGTCCAGATGAAACATCTCATTGGGACAGTGATGCTCGTTTGTTTCTGTGACTGCTTTCAAGAGACAGCTGCAGAGTGAGCCATTGTGACAGGCACCCTAAGGCCCACCACACTTCAACTATTTACTATCTGGTCCTTTATCGAAAAAGTCTGCTGACTGCTGTTCCAGAGATAGGAGGATGTATTTATTCCCTTAGGGTTAATGAGATTTCTTAAGAGGGTTTGTGGCTCAGAGGTTAAAGCATCTGCCTGCAATGTGGGAGGCTTGGGTTCGATCCCTGGGTTGGGAAGATCTCCTGGAGAAGGAAATGGCAACCCACTCCAGTATTCTTGCCTAGAGAATCCCATGGATGGAGTAGACTACACATGGGGTAGCAAAGAGTCAGACATGACTGAGCGACTTAACTTTCTGTTGTTACGTTAAAAAAAAGATAATCACTGGACTACATTTAATAATTAAAAGTTACTGCTTATAGGGTGAATATGTAACAAAGGGCTCATACCTTAATATGTAAAGAGCACTGGCAAATCAATAAAAAGAGCTCATCCAACCAAAACACATGACAAGGACTCGAAGGGGCATTTTACAAAGGAGAGCGTATCTAAGTGCCATGTATGTGACAGGCCCTTTGCCCATTTGGTTGCCAGGAGACAGCAACTGGAAACAGAAGACACTACTTCATGGTCACCAAAATGGCTGCAACACACAGAAACAGCAAAAATGTGGGGGCATGCCCTGTTGCTGAGGGTGTGGATGGGTACACCCACTCCAACATTAACTGAGCGTACTGCAACACCACTAGGCCCCACAAGGTAAAGGACACGGTCCCCAGCAAAGCCGCCTCCCGACACCAGCCACACCGAGCTTCCGACTGACTGACTACAGACTGTAGGGCTCCCACTACCTCAGACTTGACAATTTGCTAGAGTGACTCACAGAACTCAGGAAAACTCTCTACTTAGGAGGGAACGCTCGTAGTTTTATTATAATGGGACCAGTGGAAAGAGGAGGCCCACAGGGCAAAGTCTTCCCGGGAGGCTCCCCAACGCTGAACTTAGATAAGGCTGCTCTGGCCGCTGGAACTCACGCTGCGGCTTTAAGGGCTGAGAAATACCACAACTTGTTTCTAAAACAAGCCAAAGAACATATCCCAGAAAGAGTGTGAGAAACATGTTTCTATGCTGAGAGGGCAGGAGCTAAGAAGAGGCATATGATCTAGCTTTTCTAGAGTGTCTCCACTTCTGTCCCAAACACAGTGCCACGGACGCTCTTGTCCCAAAGCCTCATGTCTGGAGAATTAATTTTTGGTGGAGACTACAGTGTCCTCAGTAGCTTCCATTAAGCAAAACTTTTTTAAAAAGTTAAATTACTTCCCTCTCCCCACTAAAAAAAGAGCACCAGATGGGCTGGGGAGGGAGTGGCAGTGTTCTGGTAGTGATCGTGTTGGGGTTTGGTTTCTGATAAGTCAGTAATAACAGGCTTCCCAGAGGGCACTGGTGGTAAAGAACCCGCCTGCCAGTGCAGGAGCAGATGTGAGTTCAGTCCCTGGGTCAGGAAAATCCTCTGGAGGAGGGCACGGCAAGCCGCTCCAGTGTTCTTGCCCAGAGAATCCCATGGACAGAGGCGCCTGGTGGGCTTACAGTCCATGGGGCTGCAGAGTCGGACACAACTGAAGCGACTGAGCACAGTGAAGCATATACAGGGTGACATGTGGATACATCTATATATGTCTACGTGTACCTCGATAGACACATCTCACTGCATGTACGTATATGCACATTTCATGAGCTTGATACATGTTATGCTCTCCATAAGTGAGTTTTTAAAATATATGTTATACTTAGAGATTCATGGGGGAAAACCCTGTGTCGCCAGTAGGATCTAGTTAGCTCCACGCTGGGGGCCGCACGCCAGCTCTCCCACCGCTCGGGACGCGGCTGTCCAGCTGGGCCCTGCTTCTGCAGGCACCCTCGTGGCATACCTGCTGGTGTAGCCTGTGACGGGGTTCCAACGCTGGTTCTCGTAGATGTGGATGCACTTCACGTCCCACTGTGTGAAGACATTGCTGGTGCTGCTGGCCAGGCCTGTGGGGAGAGGAGGTGGTCAGGCCTCAGCCACACCTGCTGCCTGCCTGGCCAGGTGAGAGCACGCAAGCGGGCAGCCTGGGAGGGCTTGGTGGGCCGGCTGCCTCGCGTTTCTCTCTTCTGGGGGCAGGAGAACCTGCCACTCTTCTGCCGCAGCCACTCAGCCTCTTCCCCCTTCCATCTCACCTGGCACCTGGAAGGTGTGAGGGCCCCCAACTCCTTACTAACAAAGGTGCCTTGGACCCCTCACATGACCCCCACGAACCCCATCTTCTCATCTGTAAGATGAGGACAGGGAATTCTGCCTCACAAGCAGGGATGCCATTAAGCCTGTGTAGTCGTGTGTTCCAGCGGTCTCAGCAGACCACAGTTCCACAGAGTAGCCACCCTCGCTGTGGGGCCTGTGGGCCAGGGCGTGAAATGTCCTGTTTCAGGGTTTGCTTCTGCCTCCATTTATCCCTGCCTCTGGGACACAGGGAGCCCAGGGGGGTTCAGCAAGCTCTCACCCCCTAAGGCACGGCCCCCTCTAAAGAGGGACTGCAGTTAGCCTGGGAATCAAGAGACTGTGGTTCCAGCAGCTGTCCTGAAACCTGCACGGTCTCTGGCTCAGCTGTGGGTGCCCAGGAAGGCTCGTCAGAGGCCAGGCCTTTGTGGGCTTGCGCCGTGTGCTTTGGCCCCAGGACGTGGAGGTTGGCAGAGGTGAAGGTCACCCGTCAGCCGAGCGTCAGCACGGGGGCAGGGAAGCCAGCCAGGGATTAGAGCGGGGTGGGCCCAGGGGAGCGGGGTCCGCCTTCACCTTGGAAGCAGCCTCCGCCGTAGCCGCCTGTGTAGACCCAGGCCGTGTGGTCGTAGCCGATGCCCCACACCACACCCCGGCTGTTGGCTTCCACCACCCGCAGGTGGCCGCCTATCTGCCGCCAGAACCTGTAGCGTGAGGAGGGGGGGACGCGTCCAGCAGGTCTCTCCAGCCTCATCCCTTCCCTCTGCGGCCTGCCAGGGCTCCCGTTTGACTCAGCTTTGGTCTCTAGTGATGGACGCGACTGAGGACGAGGGAACCTGCACAACTTCCCCAGGGGGATTAACCAGCTAAGGGGGCCCAGAGCGGGCGCAGGAGCTGGTCAGGCCTGCAGTGGGCAGGGCCTTTAGGAGTCCCTGTCCGTGGAGCTGTGTAGGTAATGCGGACAGTTGTGGGGAGCTGAGGTCGGCACCCCGAGTTCCCACGCCCCGGGTCGGGGCGGGTCATGCCAAAGCAGGGTGAGCCACCGCGTGGGCCGGCATGGTCTCCCGGATGCAGGGTATGCGGCCATCCGGGTTGCCTCCTGAGGGCGGAGGCCCGGCACTGTCAGCAGCGGGGCTTGTCTGGGCCCCGGGCACACAGGGCCACCAGGAGCGGACAAGCAGAGGGTGAGCGGCCATGCCCTCTCCCTCCTGTGTGGGGCCCCCGCCTCACCCACGTGCCCCCAGTCCTCACGGGCTCTGGGTGACCGGAGGGCAGTGGCAGGACAGTCGGAGCCTGTGTCCCAGGACTTCGCTCACGCTGCCCCCTGGGGGGCTTCACTCCATCTCCCGGGGCCACACCTGCCTCAGCCCCAGCCCTGTCAGGCTCCTGATGCCCCCTTAGGGTCCTTGCACAGGCNACAGTCGGAGCCTGTGTCCCAGGACTTCGCTCACGCTGCCCCCTGGGGGGCTTCACTCCATCTCCCGGGGCCACACCTGCCTCAGCCCCAGCCCTGTCAGGCTCCTGATGCCCCCTTAGGGTCCTTGCACAGGCCAGGCCGGCAGGAACCCAGATCCGGGGTTGGGCCAGCCCCCAGCCCCCAGCCCAGTCGGGTGCAGCCGACCCACATCTGGTCGCAGGGCAGCCGGCGCTCAGGGCCCTCGAGGTCTGGACCGGGCTCGCTCACAAAGATGTCCCCCTTGCAGGTGACGGACCAGATGGCCTGCGGGGAGGGGCGGCCGTGCACCCTCCGGCTCTCGCAGCAGGACAGGTTGAGCAGCGTGAGCTGGCGAGGGGGTAGGCGGGTCAGCGAGGCTGGGCTGGCCCCAAGATGGTGGCCCCCACCCCCAAAGGGACCCCCGCCCGCTCACCCAGTCGCTCATGTCCTGCTCGGTGGCGGCGGCCAGGCGCACGGGCCACCTCTGCCGCGTTCTCTCGGGGGTGTACAGGGCGAAGGAGTGCTTGGCCTCACTGAACACGGGGACCAGCGCCGTCACCTCGTTGAGGAACACGTGGATGTACTGCGTGCAGAGGGTGGGGGTCAGCGGGACCCTGGGTGGAGCCCCGGCGCCATGGGGGGAGCAGGGACAGAGGGCCTTGGGGGCCCCAGAACGGTGGGGTTCCGTGTGGGGTGGGAGGCACGGTCACTGTGGGGGCTCGCTCCTGAGCAGAAAGCTGAGCTACCTTTTTGATGTTTAGAACCAGATTGATTTGGTTCAAACCCCAGCCCTGGTGGGAGGTTAACCCTTCCGCCAGGACCTGCTCCTCCTCTGGAACTCGAGGGCCGGTACATGGGGCCTCAACTGCCTGGGGTGCGGCCACGAGCTCCCTGCCCTCCTGACATGGCACCTCTCCTANCTCCTTCCCATGCACCCCAGCTGGGCTGGAGGCAGGGCCAGGGACCTCCCAGGAGGCATCTGTGTCGCTGGGAGCACAGGACTCGGCACTGCCCCTCACATCGTTGCCAAAGAAGCAGCCGGCGCTGGAAGGACGGGGGCAGACCTGTGACTCCCTTGAACACATACTGTGCGATCCCCCGGGCAAATCCCAGCCTTTCTGCCACAGACACCAATCCTTCTCCCCAGGGAGGAGGAGCCCCGGGAACTTGGAAAGGTCTTTACGTCACACCCGGACCAGCCAAATCAATGTATCTTGGGTGGAAATCTGGCAGCACTGTGGCTTTTTTATTGTAAAAACATGGGATGTAAAATGTACCATTTAAAATTATAAAATGCGGTGGCATTAAGTATATTTGCAGTGTTCTGGAACCACAACCAACTTCTGGAAACTTCTCGTCGCCCCGGATGGAAACTCTACCCAGTAAGGAGTCACTCTGCACTCCCCTCTGTTCCCCCAGCCTCCTGGCAACCACCAGTTCCTCTCAGTCTCAACGGGCTCGCCTATGCCCGACCCTTCACACACACGGCCTGGTCAGCGGTGGCCGTCTGTGACTCTGCTGTCACCTAGTGCAGTGAGGGCAGGCTCATCTGTGCCGTGGCGGTGTCAGCGCTTCATCGCTGTTTATTGTTAGATAATACTCCATCGTATGGATACACTGTTTTATCCATCCATTCTTCCACTGACAGACATCTGAGTTGCTTCCACGTTTTGGCTATTGTGAGTCTAAGGGGTGCGTCAGTCGCTCAGGCGTATCCGACCTGTCTCTTATACACATCTCATCTCTGTGAAATGTCCTGTGAGCCCCTCCCTGCCATCATTCACCCTGGTGGGGAAGCAGGTGTCCCCACAATGTCAGCATGGGATGGCCGCCCCTGCTGGGACGGGGAGGGGAGGGGCGCCAGGCCAACGCCCTTCCTTCTGACTGCCTGACTGGTCGCGGAATGCTCCAGAAAGACAGACTGAGCACCGTGGGGGCGCCAGGCTTGCTCCAGATGCCCCTTGGCCCCATGTGCGGCGCTGGGCAGCTGCGCTTACCTGACTGGGTGGTGAACCACTTGAGGGTGGTGTGGGCCTCCACGGCACAGCCTCCGCCAGACACCCAGGCCCACAGTGCGTGGCAGTCGGCGCTGTCGGGCTCCTCCAGGCCCAGCGGGAGGAGCGTCAGCGAGGAGAGGTTGGTGGCCTCTGGAAAGTTGGCAGTTGCATGGCTGGGCCCTTTCTTGGGCTCCTTCCCATGCACCCCAGCTGGGCTGGAGGCAGGGCCAGGGACCTCCCAGGAGGCATCTGTGTCGCTGGGAGCACAGGACTCGGCACTGCCCCTCACATCGTTGCCAAAGAAGCAGCCGGCGCTGGAAGGACGGGGGCAGACCTGTGACTCCCTTGAACACATACTGTGCGATCCCCCGGGCAAATCCCAGCCTTTCTGCCACAGACACCAATCCTTCTCCCCAGGGAGGAGGAGCCCCGGGAACTTGGAAAGGTCTTTACGTCACACCCGGACCAGCCAAATCAATGTATCTTGGGTGGAAATCTGGCAGCACTGTGGCTTTTTTATTGTAAAAACATGGGATGTAAAATGTACCATTTAAAATTATAAAATGCGGTGGCATTAAGTATATTTGCAGTGTTCTGGAACCACAACCAACTTCTGGAAACTTCTCGTCGCCCCGGATGGAAACTCTACCCAGTAAGGAGTCACTCTGCACTCCCCTCTGTTCCCCCAGCCTCCTGGCAACCACCAGTTCCTCTCAGTCTCAACGGGCTCGCCTATGCCCGACCCTTCACACACACGGCCTGGTCAGCGGTGGCCGTCTGTGACTCTGCTGTCACCTAGTGCAGTGAGGGCAGGCTCATCTGTGCCGTGGCGGTGTCAGCGCTTCATCGCTGTTTATTGTTAGATAATACTCCATCGTATGGATACACTGTTTTATCCATCCATTCTTCCACTGACAGACATCTGAGTTGCTTCCACGTTTTGGCTATTGTGAGTCTAAGGGGTGCGTCAGTCGCTCAGGCGTATCCGACTCTTTGCGGCCCCATGGGCTCTAGCCCACCAGGCTCCCTCTGTCCATGGGATTCTCCAGATGAGAACACTGGAGTGGGTTGTCATTTCCTTCTCCAGGGGGTCTTCCCAACCCGCGGATCGAACCTGCGTCTCCTGCACTGGCAGGTGAGCTCTTTACCACTAGCAACCCCTCGGAAGCTCATCAGTGCTGCGATAAACATTTGTGAACAAATTTTTGTTTAAACGTCTGTTAGCGGCTCTTCCGGGCCTCTTTCTGGGACTGAAACTGCTGGGTCCTATGGCAGCTCCGTCCTTAACCTCTTGAGGGGCTGCCACACTGTCTTCCAAGGTGGCCGCATCATCGCACCCCCAGCAGTGCAGGGCAGGAGGCTGCCGGTTTCTCCACATGCTGTCAGCGCTGATTCTATCCCTGTTTTTGATGATAGCTGTTCTGGTGGGTGTGAAGTGGTATCCAGTGTGTTTCGTTGTGTCTTTGTAACATGGTTTTGTTTGCGTTTCCCTCATGCCTCATGACGTCGAGCATCTTTTCCTCTGCTTGTGGGCCACTCATGTACCTACTATGCAGAAGTATCTATTCAAGCCTTTTTCCTCCCTACTTTTTATTTTTTGTTTGGCTGCCTTGGGTCTTAGCTGTGGCACATGGGACCTTGGATCTTCATCGTGGCATTTTATGCCAGCTCTGTTTGTAAAAATATATATTTATGTGTTTGGCTGCATTGGGTATGAGGTGCGGCACACAAAATCTTCGTTTTGGGATCTTTCTTTGTGTCTTGTGGACTCTCTATTGATCCTAGTTCCTCAACCAAGAAAAGAAGGCATTGCAGGGCAGATCCTTAACTGCGGGAGCACCAGGGAAGTCCCTCCTTGGCCCTTTTCAGTTATTTTTATCTGTTGTTGAGTTGCAAGAGCCCTTTATATATTCTCAATAGTAGGCCTTGTCAGATATATGATTTCCAGTATTTTCTCCCATCCTTTCGAGTTTTTCATTCTCTTGAGCGCCCCTAGGGGCACCGACTTCCCTGACGTCGATGAGCTCGGACTCGTCCGCTTCCGCCAGTGCCTGTGCTTCGGGTGTCAAACTTAAGAAGCCGCTGCCAAACCCAAGGCCACAAAAGGCATCAGTGTTTTTGGAAGTTCTCAGCTGATTCCAATGTGCTGGCCGCTTTGAGAACTCCTGGCTGGAGAGCCGCAACCCGCAGGTAACTGTGAGCCGACCCCGCCGGCCGGCCTCCCGGCCCCTCTAGGCTGACGGTGCAGCCGAGTGCGGACCGCCGAGCTGGGGGAGCAGAGGGTGGAGGCCAGCGTCCAAGGGGGGCCCGAGCTGCAGACAGGACCGCGGGCTGCGCGGCTGGGAGGGTGAACGCGGGCAGCCCACCTCACAGAGCAGAGGCGGCCCCGGGTGAGGCGCTGGGTCACCTGCCAGCGTTCCCCTGGCCAGTGGGCAGGCTGGGCCGCGTCCCCCCTCTAACCCAGGGGAGCCCAGGGCGTGGTCCCCAGAGCTGCGGCCAGGCACACCTGGGACCTTTCGAGAAAAGCAGAGCCTCGAAAAGGAAGCCCTGCGGGCTGGGCGCGGGGGCCCCAGGGAGCTAGGCCTCCAGTTCTGGTCTCAGTCCCGGCCTCACCTCCTGCTTAGAGACCCTGCACCTTCCTTCCTGCTCTCCTCGGACACAGGGCCTGAGCATCCGGAAAAGGAAGCCTTTCCTTGCCCAGACCCTGAGGCTTCGAGACCAGCGGCCAGCCCCGCTCGGGACGGCCCCAAGCCCCGTGTGGATGGACGCCCTGGCCTCGCCAAGCTGCCCGCTCCCGCCTCCCACGTGCGGCGCTTGCCCTCAGGCCCAGCAGGACCCCAGCCCAGGAGGCAAGGAGGCGAGGAGGCCCCGGGGCCACGGGTCGCCGAGGGTCGGGCCCGGCGCGCTCCTGAC